>VIAB01005317.1:4915-17440 GCA_009801035.1 Oophaga pumilio | reverse complement strand
TGGTGGCAGTGAGGCGGAAGCTCTGGTGGTGGCGGTATACAAATAATACGTTGATCACCAGTGACATTATACACAGGACCTCTTTACATAGTGTGCAGTGTAACACACTGACTCACCGCTGATGTCTCTAGTTGAAGTCCAGCGCACACCATCATCACTTTTTCCAGCCAGGGCTCGTTTCTGCAGAAAATAATACAGTTATCTAGAGCACATTTCCCAATTTTTCCCCAACCTCTAGACTACATCAGATGAAGAAAAAAAGCAACCGTGTCGCACTGCCCCACATGTCCTCCGATTCTGAACCCCACGTGCCTTTCATTCAGCCTCATGTCTTTCCATAGTGCCCCATGTCTCTCCATATTGCCCCGTGTCCCTCCATATTGCCTGCATAGTCATCCACAGTAGTATAATGCACCTCATAGTCATATATAGTAATATAATGCACACCATAGTCATCCATAGTAGCATAATGGACTTCATAGTCATCAATAATAGTATAATGCACCCCATAGTCATAAATAGTAGTATAATGCACCCCCATAGTCATATAATAGCATAATGCACCCCATAGTCATCCATAGTAGTATAATGCACTCCCATAGTCATACATAAACTATAATGCACCCCCATAGTTATACATACTAGTATAATTCACCCCCATAGTCATATATAGCAGTAAAATGCACCCCCATAGTAGTATAATGCACCCCCATCAGAGACATAGCTAGGGTTTTGGTTCGGGGGGGGCGAAACTTCTGAGTGGGCCACTGACCTTATAACCTTGCTTACAACTGGGTGACGCACCCTAATGGTGGATGTAGGAGAACCTCAGTAGATGACTGCACTGTTGCTGAAAATAATCTCTATACAAAGACCAACAATGATATTACCGCTACATGGTCAGTGGTAGATACCCGTTCTATGGAACATATAAGTGATTACAGCACAGTTATAGATGGTGACTTACCGCTGATGTTCTTTCTGATGGAATCGGTCACTTTTCCCATCTTTTCCATCAGGCCTAGACCAACATGATAACTTCTTCCAGCCATGACTCAACTGCAGAGATTACAACAAAGACACATTTCACGTCTCATATTTTCAGCACTGTCCCCAATGGGACAATTCCCAACCTGCACAAAGTCCTTGTCCTGTTAATACCCCAATGCTGCGCTGCTGCTGCCTTATGTGTCCCTATTACTGCTCCTGCTGTGTTGCTCTGTGTGTTCTCTAAATTCTAAAGCAACCCCCTTTGACAGTCACAATAACCTGAGTGCCCCTATAACAATAAGTGCCCACTATACATTTAATAATATCCTGAGTCTCCCCCTGTACAGCTACCCTATATGCAGTATAATGCCCCCTCACTGTACAGCGCCACCCACACAGTATACTGACCCCTTAGTAGCCCCCAAACTGTTTGATGGCTCCAACACTGTCTGATGGACCCCCTCACTGTAATCTCTACACTGTAAGATTGTTCCTTAGATAGCATCCATAGTCCTCAATATAGTATAATGCACTCCACATAGGCCTCTATATAGTTTACGGTACTCCCCATAGGCCTCCATAATAGCATAATGCACTCCTCATAGGCCTCTATAGTATAATGCACTCCCCATAGGCAAATTCTATAGAATAATTCACCTCCATAGGGAGACTTTATATAGTATAATGCACCCCCATAGGCAGACTCGATATTGTATAATACACCCCCATAGGGAAACACTATATTGTATAATGCACCCTCCATAAGGAGATGTTATAAAGTATAATGCACCCCCCATAGGCCTCAATAGAATAATGCACCCCCATAGGGAGCCTCTAATATAATGCACCCCCATTGGGAGATTTTATATTGTATATTGCACCTCTGTGGGCAGACTCTATATAGTATAAATGCATTCCCATAGGCTGACTCTATACTGTATAATGCATCCCCCGTAGGGAGACTATATTGTATAATGGACCCCATAGGCAGACTCTATATTGTATAATGCACCACATAGGCAGATTCTTATAGTATAATGCACTCCCAATAGGCATCTATAGTATAATGCACCCCCATAGGCAGACTCTATATTGTATAATGGAGCCCCCATACGCAGACTTTATATTGTATAATACACTCCCATAGGCAGACTCTCCTGTATAATGCACCCCCCATAAGCAGACTCTATAGTATAGTGCACTTACATAGGGAGACTCTACATAGTATAATGCACTCCCAATAGGCCTCTATAGTATAATGCACCCCCATAGGCAGACTCTATATTGTATAATGGTGCCACCATACGCAGACTCTACTGTATAATGCACCCCCGTAAGCAGACTCTATAGTATAGTGCACTGCCATAGGGAAACTCTATAGTATAATGCAACCCCCGTAGGCAGACTATATATTGTATAACACCCCCCATAGGGAGACTTTATATCGTATAATGCAGCCCCATAGTCAGACTTTATATTGTATAATGCACCCTCCATAAGGAGATGCTATATAGTATAATGTACCCCCATAGACCTCAATAGAATAATGCACCCCCCATAATGGACAAGCTAAATAATATAATATACCCCCATAGGGAGACTCTATATTGTATAATGCACCCCCATGGGCAGACTCTATATAGTATAATGCATTCCCATAGGAAGACTCTATATTGTATAATGCATCCCCCATAGGGAGACTCTATATTGTATAATGCACCCCCATAGGCAGACTCTATATAGTATAATGCATTCCCATATGCAGACTCTATATTGTATAATGCATCCCCCATCGGGAGACTCTATATAGTATAATGCACTCCCAATATGCAAACTCTATATTGTATAATGCACCCCCATAGGCAGACTCTATATAGTATAATGCACTCCTAATAGGCCTCTACAGTATAATGCACCCCCATAGGCAGACTCTATATTGTATAATGGAGCCCCCATGAACAGACTCTATACAGTATAATGCACTCCACATAGGCAGACGCTATATAGTATAATGCACCCCCATAGTCAGACTCTATGTTGTATAATACACTCCCCATAGGCAGATTCTATTGTATAATGCACCCCAATAAGCACACTCTATAGTATAGTGCACCCCCATTAGAGAGACTCTATAGTATAATGCACCCCCATAGACAGATTCTATATTGTATAATGCACCCCCATACGCAGACTCTATATTGTATAAGGCACCCCCCATAGGGAGACTCTCTATTGTATAATGCAGCCCCATAGGCAGACTCTATATTGTATAATGCACCCCCCATAGGCAGACTCTATATACTATAATGCACCCCTATAGGGAGACTATATATAGTATAATGCACCCTCCATATGCGGACTCTATAGTATAAGGTACCCCCCAAAGGCAGACTCTATATAATATAAATCATCCCCATAGAAAAATACAATACTCACATCTCTTCCTTGTTACTCCGCTGCTCCAATCGCCCGCACATCTCGGACAGCGGGTGCCGAGTAGTGACGTCATCATGCCCGCTGTTAGTGTCTGTGTCAGTGACATCAGAAGCGGAGAGTGGGATGATAGGAGAGGGAGCGTAACGCTCCCATTCTCATCAATGCGGATACAGTTGCACTTGCGATGACAGATAGAAGGCCAAAATGAGCAATTGTGAGTGCACAGTGCTATAAAATATGGGAGGATAAAAACTTTGATGGGAGGAGGAGTGCTTCTTTAACAGTGGTGGTAAGCTTAGACAGGATAGGGAGTACTAGTGGACATATGCACAGACACATTTATGTTAAAGGGGTTGTCCAGGCTTTAGATACTGATGACCAATTTGATATTGATGACCATACAATAGGTCACCAATACCAGGTTAGTGGGAGTCTGACATCCGGCACCACCACCAATCAGCTGTTTGTAGCTCTGGTGGAGGCCGGAACAGCTCAGCTTTGTTCACTGTGAAATAGATTTTGCTCCTACTGAAGTTAATAGACTTGAAGATCTCAATTCATTAAGGTGTTTTGCAGATATTCTGTGAAAAACATCTTGAAATTTTGCACAATTTTTTCCAACATTTTGTGATCTTTGGCTGCCCAAAAGTATGTAGAGCATGGACAGAAAATGAAATGGAGATGCCTGCCCGGCAAATACATTAAAATTAATGCCACTTTACGGGCATAACTTACGCAAGAAATATACTCCAGTCCATCCAGAGATGCACAACAATCGTAAGATGCACCTAATTCATTAAGAGGCATGCATCTATTATTGAATTAGATGAATTTTACTCCAGCAGTCCCTTCAATAAGACTAGTATACAAAACGTCAGTCTTAATGAATCGGGTCCACAGAGCCAGTGATCTCATATGATCAACTTTGAGGTCCTCTGTCAAAATGTTTTTTCTTTTTTTTTTTTGCAAAAAGCAGAGGTATAGAGACAGTAAATGTCACATGAAGGAACCCTTTTCGTGCGAGCATGCTTACACTTTGTAAAGGACATGGCTCAAGTAAACGCAAATGCTCATAATATTGTAATCTAATATCGCTCCTCACAACAAAGCCATACACAGTGTACATAGTGGCTCCCTCAATTTCAGTTCAGAGTCATAACAGTATCAATGTATTTATTTAAGGCTATATTCACATAGAGTTACACCAGTTCTACACTTGAATCTCTGCAGCTAAAACAAAAACCCCAGATAGACTAAATTTAAGATAGACTAAAGGGTATGCCACACTAAACAACATCGCTAACGGGATCGCTAAAAAACGTCACTATTTAGCGATCCCGTTAGCGATGTTGTTGTGTGCGGCAGCTACCAGCGACGAGGCCCCTGCTGTGATGTCGTTCATCACAGCGATCGTTCCGGACCCTATTTTCGTCGCTGGCGCCCCGCTGGGTAAGTATATATCGCTAAGTGTGGCACCTTTTCTTAGCGATTTAGCGGTACTTTTGTACCGCTAAATCGCTAAGAAGATCGCTAACGGCGATAGCGTCGTTAACTATATCGCTAAATGTGGCACACATTTAGCGATATTAAAACGATCCCGCTAGCGATCTCATTAGTATGCGACGCTAACGAGATCGTTAGCGGGATCGAGTAGTGTGGCAGTACCTTAAGTTTAATTTGCTTGATCTGTTTTAAGAATAGACAAATGGAATCCATAACCAAAATAGATCCATTTGATATCTAATGCAAACAGAACCGGAGTCGCCTTATTGATTATTATGGAGTCAATCTAATTTTCTTTTGGTGTCAGTTTTTAGAATGGAACAAAACGTGCAGAATGCAGAAATTTTTCTTCTTTCTTAAAGCGCCACTCCAGCAGGGTTTTTTTTCCACCGCTGGAGTGGTACTAGTCCCTTGCACCCAGTCATATACTCACCCTCCGACATCGTCATAATTTTTCAGTGCAGGTCCGGTCCCACAGCGCCATCTTGTGAGCACAGCTTCTGAGTGGCTGGAACTCAGAATTTAAGCCACAAGCTCTCCATGAAACACTGGAGCAGCCAGCAGGTCACAAACTGCAGGAGACGCAGGAGAGCACCACTCCAGTTGTGAAATAAAAAAAAACCTCTGGAGTGGTGCTTTAAAAAAATGTCACCAAATAGAAACCAGACAGGCCCCATAATAATCAGTAGGGTTCCTCTGCTTCCGTTTGCAATAGTTAGTAAAAGTATTCATTTTGGGTATGAGTTCTTCCAAACTTACTTCTGAATGGTTGATCGCCCACCTGGGCAGTGGGATACTCGGTACCAGGCCGGAGTATTGAAGGGATGTGTCACAGCGGCAGTGACCCGGTCCGTGGCCCTGGGCGTCCAATAAAAGGGTGGTATTATTTACAGGGGATGTTTAGAGTTTGTAGTGTAGGTATTTGTGACGCCACCTGTGGTATCTGGTCAATGGTGACCAGCGCTGCGATGCAGATCCTCTGGGATAGATGGTGAGATACAGCAGAGTTGGTACAGCCTCCCACAGGTGAGGCTATGATATCCCAGGGCAGGTAGATGTAGTGAAAGGTGGTAATGGTGTTGGGAGATGTAGCTGAGTGTAGTAGGTGACGCAGGAAGAAACTGAGAAACAATCAGCGAGTTGCAGTTTCTAAAGCTTTACTCACAGTTCAAGTGTGCACAGTACAGGTGCCCGCTTGGTGCCACGTCCTCCAGGTGAGGAGTCCAGCCAACTCCCAGGTGGATGGAGAACACTAGTCCAAAGCTCAAGTTCTCCTATATGATTCTACCATATAAAACAAGCATACTATATAAAACACTTTTTCAAGATTCAACAGTTCTTAATTCACTCTACGCATACTGTACAAATATAGTAACACTTTTATTAATACACAATCATCACGGTTATCAATTGAGGTAGGTGGCAGATACTAGCCCAGCCGGAGTATCTTCAAGTGTCCTGTTGCTTGTGGGGGACCCGCTCAAAACCAAAAAAGACGTTGGTCTTGGGTGGGCTGCAAGACATAAGCCTGGCACAGTAGACTCTGTCTTTAGCCACACCTAACGGGTTTTTCTTCGGATCTGTGGTTGCAATGATGAGACTTAAAACTTTTTCCTAAAGTGTATGTAAAACCAAGATGGAGCACCTCAACAACAACTAAAACAAGTAAAACACTTTTGCAAGACCCCTCCTTGGGTAAACTATCTACAGACCCTTGCCTGAAGGGTTAAACGCTAGAAAAATTTTACTTGCCTGAAGATCTATTCACTCTGATCTCCAGTTTGAATGGAAGCATTTGACTTCCGTTGCTTCCATGGTAAAAGCTGCTTGCCGTTCTTGTCACTCGCTATGGGAGCTGTGGCATGTGAAGGGACTCCCTGGGTAAATTGTAGCAGTAGCCTGCACAGCTACCTGAGTCACTTCCGTTATTTCCTTTGCAGAGGCTACCTGGTTAGGAGCCGTAGATTGTGGCGCGCCCGCCACTGGTGTCGCTGTTGGATTGGTTGAGGCGTCGTGTCTGCTGCCCCCTGCCGATGGCATGGTGTCAGCTCATCTGGGATCCTGCACACATGGAGAGCATACCATCCCCTTGCACCAAGATGGCGGGTGAAGGAGACGAGCTCTCCTGGGAACAGGTCCCGTTCTGGATGTCCCCGGATAAGATGGGCCTCCATATCCCTCCGGTTAACAAACAGGTCTGGGGCTTTGCGGGAGTCCTGGATAAAGTCGAATCCCCTCTCCAGATCGAAGCTAAGGACCCGGCCCCATCACATGGGATTCAGATATTCCAGAGACCTCTCCCTGGCCTGGCTCTTGCCTGCCAAATCTCTTTTCTGCAGTGCCTCTTGTCGGGCCTGCCATTCTCTCTCCTCTTGCGCAAACTGCTGGATTTGCCGGCGGCAGATTTCTTCTGTGGTCAGGGGAAACCCCATCAATTCTGCTCTGCCCTGGTCTTCCCATTCTAAGACCTCCAAGATTTGTTTCACTAGCGCTGGGGGCTGCGGGATTGGAACTGGCTCTAGAATCCCCCCTGTGGAACGATGTTACGGTCCCAGGCGATGTCTAGCACTAGCTGGCCTGCCTTAGGGGTTGGTGGCATCCCTATGGGGCCCAGCCAGTCATCCCACGACCCAGGGGCGCTGTCCATACCTGCACTCCTGGGTTCACCGTCCTCTGATGTGGCTTCCGGTGCTATGGAGGCGTGGTCCGAGGGGACCGGCAATGAAGACACTGGGGAACCGGATCCGGTGGCAGCGGTTTCTGATGGTACTGATCCAGGAGCTTCGAGTACCTGTGATGAGAGTGCCCGTGTTTCCATAGCTTGCTGTCTGGCGGCCTGCCTCTTCTCCAGTTTTTTCTCCAGACGCCGAGCCAGCTCCTTGATCTGCTCCACGCTGGCCAGGTCAACCTCCTCTTGAGAGCTGGAGCCTGTCTCGCCGGAGCCGGGGTGAAGCTTCTCATGCTTCCCGCGCTCCTCAGGCCTCCCTCCGCTCTCCATCATGGCTGCCCGGTCAAGTGCCTTCTTCTTCCTCGCTCTCTTTCCCGCTTCTGAGCGTCTCTCCACCCCCGAGGGGCGGCGTCTTTTTCCTTTGCCGCCATACCATGCTAGGACACGAACTCCACTAGCGGTCGGCTATGATGCTGTTGCATACAAATACAGGCAGGTTAGGTTCGCTACTTTTCGCGCTTTTCTTTGGGTGCCGCCCACGATGGCATGCCTCTCTGCACTCCTCGTGGCACAGCCATATCCGCCATCTTTACAGTCCAAATCACACATCAATGGGTTTAATCCTTTGCACATTCTTTCAGGCACACAGGACCCTAATTCAAGGGTCGGTTCATCCTGTTCGTGACGCCAAAATGGATCGCCCGCCTGGGCAGTGGGATACTCGGTACCGGGCCGGTGTATTGAAGGGATGTGTCACAGCGGCAGTGACCCGGTCCGTGGCCCTGGGCGTCCAATAAAAGGGTGGTATTATTTACAGGGGATGTTTAGAGTTTGTAGTGTAGGCATTCGTGACGCCACCTGTGGTATCTGGTCAATGGTGACCAGCGCTGCGATGCAGATCCTCTGGGATAGATGGTGAGATGCAGCAGAGTTGGTACAGCCTCCCACAGGTGAGGCTATGATATCCCAGGGCAGGTAGATGTAGTGAAAGGTGGTAATGGTGTTGGGAGATGTAGCTGAGTGTAGTAGGTGACGCAGGAAGAAACTGAGAAACAATCAGCGAGTTGCAGCTTCCAAAGTTTTACTCACAGTTCAAGTGTGCACAGTACAGGTACCCGCTTGGTGCCACGTCCTCCAGGTGAGGAGTCCAGCCAACTTCCAGGTGGATGGAGAACACTAGTCCAAAGCTCCCTGTCAGTATATACCTTCTCTGGCCGTCTCTCTGTGCTGATTTCCCACTCCTTCCTTCCTTCCAGCACCTTCGCTAAGCAGTGTCCCAGTCTAGAAGCTGCGGATCCTGTCGGACAACGTCTTATTTCTGCGTTCCCTTGATCCTATATAGCGTTCCTTCCTGGAGAAGATACTTGCGGATGTGACTGTGATCCCTAAAGTTATCACAGCAGTCGGTTTGCTAGCTGAGTCATAAAGTTCTTCCACTAGTCTAGGGCCGAGTCCCTTCTGCGACCTGGATTCTCCCAGCCGGCGTCCGCCAGTCCTGGAATGAGCCACCTGTAGCTTTCAACTCAGCCATGTCTCTCTCTAAGAATCCCTTTTCTCTTCTAGGGAACCTCTCTTCTTTCTTTCTATGAGCAGCTCCTTAGGACTGGAGCCTGCTCCACGATCCTATCTCCGTCCCCTCTCCCCTATGGGAGAGCTGTCTCAAATCACGTCTGCTCTCTTCCTCCCCAAAGGGGGAAACTCCCTTTCACTTCCCTCTAACTCCTGCTCTGACCCACAAGCTCCACCCACCATCTACACCCTTTGCTAGCTGCAGACATGCTAAGAGAACTCAGCTAGTGTGTGTGATGGATGCAGTGTTGCCAGAGCCAGGTGTAATGTCTCCTCCTTACCTGAAAGTGGAAATACCACATCCCTGGCTGGGATGCAATACCTCTGTGGCGACTGAACCCTCAGGGGCGCCACAATGGCGCCTATTCAAATGGTTCCGTCTGCAGCACGTGTGATATGTGAGTTCCCCTTATTAACTAAAATGTGCCTTCTTTTACTACTGAAGACTACTGGAGCAGAAGAGCATCCAACTTCAGGGGCCCTCCATAGCTGAAATTGGACTATTGTACTGTAGCATACCCATGCAGTATTATATCTTTTTTGGGAGTGCAAATAATTTATTGTGAACAATTCCTTCAAGTTACGTAAAGATTATCAGTAACTGGACTATACAAAATTGCCCAAAGCCGAACAAAACAAATGGAACGCTCCATGTAACACTACTTTAAGTGGTTACTTATTTGTGGGGAAGCACCCTTTATTTATATATTAGTATATTTGGCACAAGTACAGCACCCTTTATTTCTACATTAATATATCTGGCACAGTACTAGTCAAATGTTTGGACACACCTGGATGAAAGTATGTTTGTCAAGTCATTTTGATGTAAAGGCTTATTATTAAATGCCTAATGCCAATCAATTGTGTTATGACAAGGAAGGGTGAGTCTTAACAACTCCATTTGGTAGCATGCCATGTTCTTTGCTTGTATTTGTCAATTATATGGTTAAAACAGTTTAATTTAACATAAAGAAATAACAGTTAATCAAATAAAGGATATTCAGTACAGAAAACTGCAACAGCTTTAAGGGACTGATTTGCAGAGACAAAAATGTACCAAAACATCCATTTTTATTAGGGATTTTGAATAGCAAAAGATGAAATCTGCAGCGCTCCAGAAACAATCTCTTCGGGAAAAGAGCGTGTCTGGGAGAAGCCAAGATGGGATCCGGTTTGCTTGTTATCCCTTGGTTTTAAAATTTCAAGTCAGCCAACATAAGTGGTGAGATTGTTCCTTTTTTACCTGCTTAAATATGTTAAACTGACTAAAATTCATTCATTCTGGGTCGCTACAAAAGACATGCCTTAGGGGTTATATGCAGGTTGCTCTCTGACCGAATGGTATTTGTTAATTTTTTTCCCCAGATGGACATTAATTGCTACATATAAATATGTACTTGCTACTATTAGTTTGAGTAGCGTATGCGTCACAACACTTTCCTGTCCACTAAACAAATGATACGGGGATGGAAAAGTGCCTAGTTAGTTATTAGAAAATTGGTTTGTGTGTACTCACCTCGGGGAGGTGGGATACACCTTTTTGCATAGAAGTATTTATTTGGGGTAATATATGCATATGGTTGTAAGTCAGTAACCATCACTGCGCAAGTTATGGGATTATCTAAAATGCTGCAGCTCTAATTGTCATTATCTGTGTGGTACTGATTATATGAATATACTGACCTATACCAGGCAGGTCCACTCAAGGAGAGACCTATTGGGTCTCTGATATAGTATGACACTACATACATAAAGGGAATTGGCAGTGTAAGTATTGCTTTAGCCACCTGCCATCAAGCTTTCACTTCATGTATTTTAGGTACGATAGTGGCCATTCGCTAACTTTTATATAGTTTTTTGTGTTATTACACTTTAACCACATTTGCACTTTATATGATGTTTGTTATTTTTTTGAGCTATTTTTTTATCCTATTACTCAGTAAAAGTAAATTTTTAGACATCTCAAGTAGCTTTTTCCTACTATTTTTCTTGGGTCTAGTACTGCCCCCGCTTTTTTGATATCTTATGTACAGCACCATCCCTTATTATATAGCATCTTCTTGTCATGTATATTACCATCCCTTATTACGTAACATCATCTCTTGTTATTTTTAGCACCATCCATTACATGGCGTATTTTATTGTTATTTCTTTATTATTTGTAGCCCCCTGTCTTTATTTCAAAACTCTTGTCAGATATAAAATAAAATCACTGCTAATGGAATATGGGAAAGCTTCTTTTTTAATTGGGGATGCTAATAGACTAATCTTTTGGTCATATCCTGCTCCATCAACAGTTATTTTTTTTGGAACAAGCGAGGACTATGTAAAAAAGAAAGAGCGCAATGAATAACAAAAATACCAAGACATATAGGGCGACATTGGATTTGTTTCTACTCCCTACTAATATACACAGATTGGCAGAAGTTTTACTATTGACATGTACACACTGTGAATGGCTTGGATCTACTACCGAAAATTGCATGCACCAAAAATTATCATTTTGTGGGTATCGTCGCCTTCTTTTTGTGAAACAGAGTTTGAAATTCCTTGATTTCATTCATTCATTGGAAACCAGGATCTAAATATTTCAGTTTCTGCCTGTGAAAGAATGTAATGGAAGGCTGTAACCAAGGAATATTTCAAAATCATAATTATTTTCAAGCAAAACAAGTAGCTAAAACCATTCACCACCCTCCAGCATCCTCTGGTGGTCAAAATAGGTAATTGTTAAAGTTTTCAAACGTATGTCTGGTGCCGTCATCTCATAGACAAAATTTGGCTTAGACTTTAGTATATAAACTGTGTACTCAATAATGCTCGATTCACATTACTAACATGGCTTATTATTCTAATAGATCTCTAATGATTTTTTAATAGGTCACAATGGTAACATAAATGGAAAGCATAACAGATCATAAGTGAAAACAATCACTATAAGGGCTCATGCTCACTTGCAATGAAATCGGACAAATTCATTCCGATAAAAAATCAGATTTAATTCGGACCAATGTTAATCTATGATGGTGTCTTCATCTGTGTTTTTTTTCCAGCTCGGATTGGAACAAGATCGGGCTGGAAAACAATCGCAGCATGCTGCGATTGTAATCGCAAATCGGATCGCATCTGATTGGATACCTGCAATAGAAATCAATGGGTGCGAGAAAAAAATTGCACAGCACTCGCACCATGCGAGTGCTGTCCGATTTTAACACACCGGTGTCCTTTGAAAAGCCGGCAATTCATATACAGTAAAATCACACTGACAGGTTATAATAGAAAAGGTAGAATAGATATATACACGTAGAATAGGTGTCTATATATATACAGTGCCTACAAGTAGTATTCAACCCCCTGCA
>VIAB01005316.1:80478-98305 GCA_009801035.1 Oophaga pumilio | reverse complement strand
AAAAGGATTTTACGGTGAGTAACACAAAAATCCGTATTTCTTGAGGGGTGATTGAATGTTTTCTATACTTTACATTGTAGGTGGAGGATCTGCGCAGTCAACTGGTAAAGTTGGAGGAGGACCGCGGACAACTGCAGCACCAAATCTCAGTACAAAGCCAGCATGAGACCCTGGAGGAGCAGCGCAGGGTCCGGGCAGGTAACGTCTCCAGCTCCCCCTGCTCTATAGATTGTGGGTACAGGTGCTAATGATGCACATGGAGACCACCGTGAATGTTCTCTTCTGCTCCCCTCCAGCTGGAGAGCGATCTAAACGGGAGAAGCAAGAGCTGGAGCTGCAGATTATTGAGCTGCGCACTCAGCTGGACCGAAGCACCGTGCTGGCTGAAATGGAGGACCTGAAACGCAGCCTGGGCCAGAAGGACAGAGAAAAGATTCAGCTGGCGGAGCACCTGGAGGTAGGTATACAACGAGCTGCAGAGCTTAATCCCCCTACTCTGCCCCCCGTGTGTGACTCCAGCATAGAACCATCCCCGTGTCCTTCCATGGCTACTTGCACCTTCGTGGACCTCGTGTTATTGATCTGTCATAGCACAAAAAGTGACAGGTTATGGACTTAGTGATATATTCTCTCCTTGGGTTTTTCCTTGCCATCTAATGTTACAGGCCGTAGCAGAATGGGGTGATACATGGCAGCTGGCTGCGGCAGAACGGGGGTGATACATGTCGGCTTGCCGCAAAAGAACTGGTGTGATGCATGGCAGCCGGCCGTAACAGAATGGGGGTAATACATGGCGGCTTGCTGTGACAGAACGGGGGTGATGTATGGCAGCCAGCTTTGACAAAACGGGGGTGATACATGGAGATCGGCTGTGGCATAACGGGGCTGATACATGGCTGCTGGCCGTGACAGAATGGGGGTGATACATGGCAGCCAAGTGATACATGGCAGCTGGTCACTTCATAACATGGTTGATACATGGCAGCCTGCCGCAGCAGAACGGGAGTGATACATGGCAGTCTGCCGCAGAAGAACAGGGGTGATACATGGCAGCCGGCCGCGTCACAACGGAGGTGATATATGGCAGCCGACTGTGGCAGAATGGGTCTAATACATGGCAGCCGGCTGTGTTTATTCCACAAGATGTTCTTCTTTAGAGCAGTTTATTGTTGCAGCTTTGGAGGTGATTACTTGTCGGCTGTAACGAGCGCCATTACCCGTCTGTGCCAGGTTCAGCCTCCAATGTTTCGCCTGGTGGCTGATAAATGCCAGCGCCATCATGCCATCTTAATGCCACGCAAGCTTCTCTCATAAGCAATTAGACATCACTAAGGTTATAAATCCCAGCACACAAGGTGACTGCGGCGCCCGCGCTGCCAGATCTACACAAGGGACTTTATTATTAGACTTGGCTGACAGCGAACACAGAGTAACCATGTGAATACTTCACCTGGAAACACTGCGCTCTAACCTAGAACAAAACAACTTGTCCACCATCACTCCAATAAATTGAGTCGGTTTCAGATTATCCTCTTAATGTTACAGACTGGAGAATTCAGCAGTGACGGCACCGAGCTGAGCGGACGGCGTCCCAAGATCCACCAATCAGCTTCCTGTAGTATCATGTTTTATTCGCATCCCCTCCAAGACTTCGTGTAACCAATCAAGGATTTTGTGAGGGGGATTATCTGCTGAGCACAATAATGATTTATAAATGTCCACATCCCTGATTTATACTCTGCCATGTTCTGGATTAGTGGAAGCTGTTTGTAGATAATTGTGTATCACTGGGCTTTGTAGTGTTAACCATTGCAACAACCAGTCTGCCGCTAGGTCGCTAGCCTAAAAAGGGGGGACTATGATAGGAGCATTGTGGAGAACATGTCCAGTCGTGGACGATTCCTGCTCTTTTGGAACAGATAGCAGGTGCTGAGCAGAGTGCAGATCAGCTGGTGCTGGGCAGATGAGCAGGGTGCAAATCAGCTGGTGCTGGGCAGATGAGCAGGGTGCAGATCAGCTGGTGCTGGGCAGATGAGCAGGGTGCAGATCAGCGGGTGATGGGCAGATGAGCAGGTGCAGATCAGCGGGTGCTGGGCAAATGAGCAGCGTACAGATCAGCGGGCGCTGGGCAGATGAGCAGGGTGCAGATCAGCGGGTGCTGGGCAGATGAGCAGGGTGCTGGGCAGATCAGCGGAGTGCAGATCAGCGGGTGCTGGGCAGATGAGCAGAGTGCAAATGAGCGGGTGCTGGGCAGATGAGCAGAGTGCAGATGAGCGGGTGCTGGGCAGATGAGCAGAGTGCAGATGAGCTGGTGCTGGGCAGATGAGCGGAGTGCAGATGAGCTGGTGCTAGGCACATGAGCAGGGTGCAGATAAGCGGGTGCTGAGCAGATAAGCAGGGTGCAGATCAGTGGGTGCTGTGCTTTTGACTTGCCATCCTCCACTGGAATAGCTTTACTTAGTTGATATATTATTATAGGACTCCCAATAAGCCACAGTTGACACGTGACGTGGGACTGCCTGAGTACGACGCAGCTGCAGACCATTAACCCTTGAGGCTTTCTCATTGTTTTCCACCCTTTTGTGTGTTATTGAATTGCTGTTACTGCTGTACCCCATATCCCAGATGCTTTATTCTCCCCTTCATCTTGCAGACCTTGAACTCAGACATGGAGAAGCGGGAGCGACAGCAGCTGAGGATGTTACAGCAGGTGAAGGACATCCAGAGCCGCTATGAGATGTGTGAAAAGGAGCGGAGACAGTTTGAGATTCACAATTCTCAGCTGGGGCAGCAACTCGAGGAGGTGACGCAGGAGGCTGAAAGGTGCCTCTCTGAACTGAGGCAGGCGGAGGCCTCACGTCTGGAGGCTGAGAAGAAAAAGGAAGATCTGAAATCTAAGGCACAAGAAACCGTGAAGTATTGGAAGGTGAAATGTAAAAAGGTGGAACGGGAGCTGCAGAGGAAAGAGGAGTCTGTGACCACCTTGTCTGAGCGCTGCTCTCAGGTAAGTGGTCCGCACTGGAGTCGTGGTCGGCCTTTGTCCTGGAGTCCCTTGTGTAAGACTTTATGGCCGTCTTACATCTTGAGCTACCCATGGATTGTGTTGCCGACCAGCGATGGCTCGTACACCTGCATAGAAGGTGCTGGCACTTGTCTGGTGTCTGCTCAGCGGCATGTTTTCCCATCATCCGCCTGTCTACAGGGGCCTCGTTTCTGGCCCGAAGTGACCTCCGGTCATTTACATTTCTTACAATTAGCTTCTTTTTTTTTGCTCATTTACCTTAGTTTCTTGCTACAGTCGCTGGCACTGAAAATGTTGTTTACTTGAGTGTTACTGAATGTTTATGCCAGACAGAAACCCAGTCTCAGATCTATGGGGACCGGTGGAATTTAATTTACCCTCGATCTTTGCTGTCCCAGGAGACCGGGCTAAGAGCGCTCAGCCATATATCTGCAGTCTGTGCTGTACAATATATCCAAGTGATCACATCTCTTGTGTCTATTTACAGGCAGTTAAAGAGAAGGATGAGCTGAAATGTCAGCTTCAGGCCACCGTACAGCAGACAGAAAGTCTGCGCAAGGAGCTGTCAGAGGTGCTAAGCCGCCGTGCGCAGCAGGAGGAGGAACTACATCTGCAGCAAGTGCGCATAACTGACCTGCAGGATCGACAGCTGGAGCTGGAAAAAGACGTGCGCGAGTCCCAGGAGCTGGCGAGCCGGCTGCAGGGTAACGGGCACTGAGTGTAATGGAAACTGAGTGTAACAGGCACTGAGTGCAGATCAGAGTCGCTGCATTTACTGCACCGTGCCATCATCTGACGCAGTCAGTAAGGAGGAGTTGCTGCTCCAGAATGGAAAGAGTCTAGAACCAGTCTGACTAGCACAAGTGTACTGTTCTTACAGAGGGGGCTTGTTACAGGGGGACTTGTTACATGAGGGGGCTCATTACAGAGAGGGGCTCATTGCGAAAGGGCTCATTACAGGAGGTAGCTCGTTACGGGAGGCTCGTTACTGGGGTGCTCGTTACAGGAGGTATCTCGAAATGGGGGGGCTTGTTACAGGGATAGGATTGTTACAGGGAGGGGCTCTATTCCTGGCAGTCTGTCTCCTCTGTACAGTGTATATTATATGATACAGGCTGCAGTAGATGGCGCTCTCTGTGTTGTGTTTTATTCCTGGCGGTCTCTGTCTCCTGTACAGTGTATATTATATGTCACAGGATGCAATATATGATGCTCTCGGTGTTGTGCTTCATTTCTGATGGTTTCTGTCTCCTTTGTGCAGTGTATATTACAGTTGTGCTCAAAAGTTTACATACCCTAGCAGAATTTTTGCTTTCTTGGCTTTTTTTCAGAGACTATAAATGATAACACCAAAACTTTTTCTTCACTCATGTTTAGTGGTTGGCTGAAGCCATTTATTGTCAAACTACTGTTTTTCTCTTTTTAAGTCATAATGACAACCCAAAGCATCCAAATGACCCTGATCAAAAGCCACCTCTAACATCAATGACAGCTTGAAGTCTTTTGTGGTAGTTGTGAATGAGGTTCTTTATTTTCTCAAATGGTAAAGCTGCCCACTCTTCTTGGCAAAATGCCTCCAGTTTCTGTAAATTTCTGGGCTGTCTAGCATGAACTGCGCGCTTGAGATCTCCCCAGAGAGGCTCAATGATATTAAGGTCAGGAGACTGAGATGGCCACTCAAGAACCTTGACTTTGTTCTGCTGTAGCAAATGACAGGTCGACTTGGCCTTGGATCGTTGTCGTGTTGGAACGTCCAAGTACGTCCCATGCAAAGCTTTGGGGCAGATGATTGCAAATTTGCCTCCAGTATTTGCTGATAACATGCTACATTCATCTTTCCTTCAACTTTGACCAAGTTTCCTGTGCCTTTGTAGCTCACACATGCCCAAAACATCAGCAATCCACCTCCGTGCTATAAAGTAGGAATAGTGTTCCTTTCATCATAGGCATTGTTGACCTTTCTCCAAAGGTAACGTTTACGGTTGTGGCCAAAAAGTTAATTTTTGGTCTCATCACTCCAAATTACCTTGTACCTTGAGGCTTTTCTCTGTACTGTTTTGCGTATTGTAGGCGAGATACTTTGTGGCATTTACGCAGTAATGGCTTTCTTCTGGCGACTCGACCATGCAGCCCATTTTTCTTCAAGTGCCTCCTTATTGTGCATCTTGAAACTTCCACACCGCTAGTTTTCAGAGAGTCCTGTATTTCAGCTGATGTTATTTGTGGGTTTTTCTTTGCATCCCAAACAATTGCTGCTGTTTGGCATTATCAATTCCTTGGATATCTTTTTGTATCCCTTTCCGATTTTATACAGTTCAACTATATTTTCCCGCAGATCCATTGACAATTTTTTTGCTTTCCCCATGACTCACAATCCAGAAACGTTAGTGGCTGGATGAAGGATGCAAGAGTCTGTCTGGATCCCAGAAACTCACTCAGCTTTTATGCACACACTGATTACAAGCAAACAGATCACAGGTGAGGATGTTACCTTTAGTAGCCATTCAAACCCATGAGTGTCAACTTCTGTGCATGTTATCAGGCCAAAATCACCAGGGTATGTAAACTTTTGATTAGAGTCATTTGGATGTTTTGGGTTGTCATTATGATTTAAAAAGAGAAAACACAGTATTTTTACAATAAATAGCTTCACCCAACCACTAACCATGAGCGGAGAAAAAGTTTTGGTGTTATTTATAGTCTCTGAAAAAAGGCCAAGATAGCAAAAATTCTGCCGGGGTATGTAAACTTTTGAGAACGACTGTACATGACACAGGCTGCAGTAGTTGACGCTCTCTGTGTTGTGTTTTATTCCTCTCGATCTCTGTCTCCTGTACAGTGTATATTATATGACACAGGGTGCAGTATATGATGCTCTCGGGTTTGTGCTTTATTCCTGGCGGTCACTGTCTACTGTACAGTGTATATTATATGACCAAGGCCGCAGTAGATGATGCTCTCTGTGTTGTGCTTTATTCCTGGCTGTCTCTGTCTCTTGTACAGTGTATATTATATGACATAGGCCGCAGTAGATGATGCTCTGTGTTTGTGCTTTATTCCTGTCTGTCTCTGTCTCCTGTACAGTGTATATTATATGACATAGGCCGCAGTAGATGATGCTCTCTGTGTTGTGCTTTATTCCTGGCTGTCTCTGTCTCCTGTACAGTGTATATTGTATGACATAGGCCGCAGTAGATTATGCTCTATGTGTTGTGCTTTATTCCTGGCTGTCTCTGTCTTCTGTACAGTGTATATTATATGACTCAGACTGCAGCTGATGATGGTTGTTGTATCGTTCTTTTGTTCATGACGGTTTCTTTCCCCCATACAGCAGAGCTGCAGCGACAGGTTCAGCTTCAGCAGCAGGTGGTGGAGGATCGGGAAAGGCTGCAGGAAGAGGTTCTGTCCGCTGGTCGAGCTCATGAGAAAAGCAATGAGAAAGTCCTGGAGCTCCAGGAGTCCGTGCGGGACCTGAGTGCTGAGAGGGCCGAGCTTAGCAGCCGCCTGGCCCAGGAAGAGAAGAGCAGCAGAGAGCTGAGGAGGAACCTGTGTGAGGCCCAGAAACAGGCAGAGTTCGCCAGAGAAGAGCTGAGCTCAGCAGGACGACAGCTAAAGATGGAGAGGGACGTGCACCAGCGGGAGCTGACAGACCTCCGCTCTGCTGCCCAGACCGCTAAAACCAAGCATGAGCGCAACATCCAGGAGATGCTGGCACACTTCAGGCAGGAGCGAGAGGAGCTGGAATCTCACATCCGCACGTTAAAGGTATGGGAATATGGGGAACCCACAATTTCTCCTTCGTCTCATTGGGGGACACAGGACTGTGGGTGTATGCTACTGCCGCTAGGAGGCTTACACTAAGTAGATATAAAAAAAGGTTAGCTCCTCCTCCGCCGTATACACCTTGACACTGGTCGCAGGCGAACCCTGTTCATGCTTAGTGTCTGATGGAGACATACGTCTGGTTTCATCCAGACCATTTTTTTTTTTCCCCATGGAGACGAGATAGGGGCGACCGACCCTTTTGAAGGGGTCCGATCTCCCCAAACCATCAACGGGCAAACACGTGGAGTGTCGCCTCCACGTATCCTCTCCCGCAACGTGGGACACTTATGCCGGACTCAGCCCTGACCACCCTAGGGTATTGAAACCCTAGGCCAGTGATGGTGAACCTTGGCACTCCAGCTGTTGGAGAACTACAACTCCCAGCATGCCTCAACTGCTGCAGGTTGCAAGGGCATGCTGGGAGTTGTAGTTTTACAACAGCTGGAGTGCCAAGGTTAGCCATCACTGCCCTAGGCTGTACAGAGGCAGGAGATAGTCCGTGCGGCCCCCCGCTGCATCACCAATGCCTGACTGCGGTGATGGAAGGGGCCGATGTTCCCTCTCCTCTTCCCCTGAAGGAAGGACGGAGTTTGGGTGCCTGCACCGTCCTTCCTTGGATATATGCCCCCCTCTAATCTGAACGTGGATGGGGGGCCGGGAGGGCTCCTGGCTGGGCAGCAGCTTTATTTTCGTTGGGCGGAGAACAGCGTGGAGCTGGGGCCGGAGCAGGCCACGACGCTCTGGTGCGGCGTTTTCGGGGCAGGCCCTCAGGTAGGCTGGGATCCTGGCTTCGGCCAAGCCGCAACGGAAGTCCCGCTCCCTGAGGTGCGTCGACTTCCGGCGGGCCCGCCCCCCGACTCTTGAGCGGGCACCTCCGAAAATATAGGCCCCGGCTTTGGCAGTCACTAGGCCTCATCCTGAAATCCCTCCCCCGGAAGCTCCCAGAGGAGGGTACGCCCACAGGCCTTATCTCTGCGCACCCACCCCGGAATGGCGCGCTGTTTTGAAGGAGGTCACTGCAGCATCAGCAGCCTCCTCCTCTGTAGCCTCTTTGGCGTGTTCCTACGTGCTCTAAGGACTTCCGGGGACACAGGACTGCGGTAAGTGCTGGTCCTTCGGGGCCGATGACTTCTTTCCCTCCGCTGCACCCTTTTTTGGTTTTGCTGCCCCAAATCATAGTGTACACCAGGTCCAACATGTCCAGAAGGGCCAAGACTCATACGGTGCTATACACCTCATGCATTACCTATCGGTCCCCTTTTTCGCACGCCCAGAGTAATCGGATCTGTGAAGCCTGTGATTCCGAACGTGCCCAGGAGCCCTCCCCTGTGACTGAGCCCAGTGCGTCAGGTCCCCCTGAGTGGGCTCTGTCGCTGTCACAGACCATGGCATCACTTACTAGAGCTCTCAAGTCCTTTCAAGCTCCCGATAGGGGCAGGGACAGTGGTTCACCTGTCTTGGAGGGGTCCTCCATCTCTCAAGAACCTCCGGCCTGCAGGGGCCGTGCTCTCACCAGGCTGACGCGGGGGAAGCAAACCCACACAGTGTCGCCTGGGCCGTCAGGGGCCTCGGCATCCGCCAGTTCCGTTTCTCGTTCTCCCTCTCCAGTGGAGATGAGTGAACAGGGTTCGGACTCCGATTCGGAAGGGTCCCTCAATCTAGAGGCGCCTAATTGTCAGGAATCAATTGACAGTCTCATCGAGGCCGTCAACCAAACCCTAGGGGTAGACGATGAATTCACCTTGGCCTCGGGCCATAAGGTGTCCTTCAAGCGCGCCAAACAGCCTCATAAGGTATTTTGCGCTCACCCAGAATTTGAGGACCTGGTGCAACGCCACCGAGAGCGGCCAGACAAGCGTTTTTCAGGTCAAAAGGCTCTCAATGCCAGATATCCTTTTTCCCCTGAACTTCTTAGGAAATGGGCGGAATCTCCTGCGGTTGATCCTCCTGTGTCACGATTGGCATCTAAAACGCTGCTTTCCCTTCCCAACGTTTCCTCGATTAGAGATCCGACGGACCGTTTTATTGAAAGCCTGGCTCGCTCAGTGTTTGAGGCATCAGGTTCTGCCCTCGCTCCCTCTTTTGCAGCGACTTGGGTGGCTAAGGCCTTGATATTCTGGTTGGAGTCTCTAAATAGAGCCCTCCACGGTAGGGATTTGCCACCAGAGGTGATCGAGATCTGTAATCAGATCGCTCTTGCAGGAGACTATCTGATTAATACCTCCCTGGATGTGGAAAATTGCTCAGCACTAGCTGCCGCAAACGCAATTGCTATCAGGAGAGCTTTATGGTTGAGGACATGGCGGGCGGACTCAACCTCAAAGAAGTCCCTTACGTCCTTACCCTATCAGAGTGGCCGATTATTCGGCGAAAAATTGGATCAGCTGATATCGGATACCACAGGAGGGAAAAGCAGCTTTCTCCCTCAGCAAAAGATCAAACAGCCCTTTCGTCACCAGCTTCAGCCATGGTTTAGAGCCTTTCACAACCCCGGTTGGGTCACGGCAGCAAGCTCCGGCGGCTCTGGTCGACCCAATCAGTCCAGAGATCGTCAGATCTCTTATAGGACCAACCCTTTGGGAAAGCTGCGGTCCCACCAGCCAAAATCTAGAGGGTCTAGGTCCCAAAGATTTTCGGCCAAATGACTGGAGGCAGGATCCAGTCGAGTCGTCTAGAGTGGGCGGCCGCCTACTCTGGTTTCGACCCGCTTGGCTTGCGGTCACTCACGACAGGTGGGTCAGGGAGTTAATCTCCTCGGGGTACAAGATAGAATTCATCAGCCGTCTCCCGAGTCGGTTTTTTCCCTCTCGTCTTCCCAGAGCAGAATCTCGGGTTCGCGCCTTATTCAACCCTGTCAAATCCCTTCAGCGCAGCGTGATTATCATCCCAGTACCGGAGGGCGAGAGAGGTTCTATTCCAACCTGTTCATAGTATCCAAAAAGGACGGCGCTGTAAGGCCCATTCTGGACCTAAAGCGTCTGAACAGGTTTGTCAGAGTTCGGCATTTCCGAATGGAGTCTCTCCGCTCGGTCATTGCAGCCATGGAAAAGGGGGAATTTCTGGCCTCAATAGACATCCAGGATGCCTATCTTCACATCCCCATATTCCCCTCTCATCAGAGGTTTCTACGTTTTACCATCAGCAACCTACACTTCTAGTTCGCAGCCTTGCCCTTCGGGCTAGCCACAGCTCCAAGGGTGTTCACAAAGGTAATGGCTGCCGTGGTGTCCGTTCTACACTCCAGGGGTATAGTCGTCTTGCCATATTTAGACGACCTCCTCGTCAAGGTCCGTCTTTTCAGGCCTGCGAGGAAAGTGTCAGCATCACGCTGGACACTTTGTTCGCCTGGGGTGGCTGGTGAATTTGAGGAAGTCATCTCCGATACCATCTCGGAAGATCACCTTTCTGGGGATGATCTTCGACACCGCTCGAGGGTTGACAATCCTCCCCCGGGACAAGGCCCTAGTTCTCCGGCAGGAAGTACGGGTCCTTCGCCAGCCGGTTCCTCACACCATCCGGTTTTGTATGATGGTCTTAGGAAGGATGGTGGCGGCAATAGAGGCCATTCCTTTTGCACAATTTCATCTTCGCCCCCTTCAGCATGCCCTCTTGGCGGCTTGGGACAGGAACCCTTCCTCTCTCAATCTCCGGTGCCGTCTGTCCGCTCAGGTCAGACAGACACTTGCATGGTGGACGGTGACATCCTCTCTACAGCAGGGGAAGTCTTTTCCCCCAGTCCATTGGCTGGTAGTTACAACAGACGCCAGCCTTCTCAGATGGGGAGCAGTGTTTCGCCACTATACAGCCCTGGGATGCTGGTCTCTGCAGGAAACAACCCTCCCGATCAACATACTAGAGATTCGGGCTGTTCGGCTGGCTCTGTGGCATTTCCGTTAACATCTGGCTGGCCGCCCCGTCCAGATACAATCGGACAACGCCACGGCCGTGGCATATATAAATCATCAGGGGGGTACACGCAGCAAAGCAGCCTTGCACGAGGTAAAACACATTCTGGGCTGGGCCGAGAAAAATCTCTCGGTGATATCGGCAGTCCATATTCCGGGCGAGGAGAATTGGGCGGCGGATTTCCTCAGCCGTCAGGGTCTAGCATCCGGGGAATGGTCGCTCCATCCCGACGTATTCAAGCAGATTTGCCTGCGCTGGGGGACTCCGGACGTGGACCTGATGGCCTCCAGGATAAACGCCAAGGTACCCAACTTCGTCTCCCGATACCGGGATCCACAGGCAATCGCTGTGGACGCCCTGGTTCTACCGTGGAATCAGTTTCACCTCCCATATTTGTTTCCTCCGTTAGCGCTGCTCCCAAAGGTGATCAGAAAGATCAAGACAGAGGAAGTTCCAGCGATATTAGTCGCTCCAGATTGGCCTCGTCGCTCGTGGTACGCAGATCTGGTACAGCTGCTCGCCGACGCGCCCTGGCATCTGCCAGAACGCGCGGACCTTCTCTCCCAGGGCCCAGTTTACCACCAGAACTCAGTGGTCCTGTGTTTGACGGCCTGGCCGTTGAGTCTTGGATCCTGACCAGGGACGGATTCTCTCAGAAGGTCGCTGCCACAATGGCTAGCGCCTGAAAACCCGCCTCGTCACGTATCTACCACCATACTTGGAAGGTCTTCTTTACATGGTGCAGGGAACACGGTTATTCCCCTCTCCAGTTTTCGATTCCCAACATTCTGGCATTTCTCCAGGCTGGCCTAGATTCAGGCCTAGCGCCAAGTACTCTTAGAAGACAGATATCAGCCTTGTCTGTTCTTTTTCAGCGTAGAATTGCCACCAATTTACAAGTTACAACCTTTATTCAGTGGGTTGTCCATGTAGTACCCCCCTATAGGGCTCCCTTAGAGGTCTGGGATCTCAACCTGGTTTTGGGAGTGCTGCAGGAATCTCCATTTGAGCCTCTTCAGGAGATTTCTTTGACATACCTTTCTTGGAAGGTGGTGTTTCTCGTAGCCATAACATTCATAAGGCGGGTCTCGGAGCTGGCGGCACTATCTTGCCGAGCTCCGTACTTACTTTTTCATCACAATAAGGTGGTGCTCAGGCCAACAGCACCTTTCTTGCCAAAAGTCGTCTCCTCATTTCATATCAATGAGGACATTGTTTTGCTCTCATTTTGCCTAGCGCCGACGCACCGGGTGGAGAAAGCTCTCCATACGCTGGATCTGGTGAGAGCACTCAGGAGGTATGTATCTCAGACGGCATCCTTTTGGCAGACGGACTGTTATGATTTGGTAGCTGAGGAGAGCAGGCAAAAAAGGCAATACACCAGAGAGGTTGGAATCTACTGGATTGCAGTACCCTGACTAACCACCACAACTAAAGGCAGCCGTGGAGCGTACCTACGTTGGTCCTAGACGCCTTGTCACAGCCTGAGAAGCTAACTACACCTAAAGACAGAAAGAGGAAAACTATCTGCCCCGGAGCAGATCCCCAAAGAACATAGGAAGCCCCCAAACATGTAATGGCGGTTAGACAAGAGGAAATACAGACACAGACAGAAAATAGTATGAGCAAACGTTGGGGCCCAATCTTCCTAGAAAGAAAAGGATAGGAAGGACACTTACTGCAATCCAAAAAACCCTAAAAAAAATACCAACTTACTAATTGCAAAAACATCTGAGATCACACGACCTCTACCACCTAAATTAGTTCTCCGGTGTAACAAAACTAAGCAGCAGCCACTGAAAAAACTGGAAAAGGCAAATGAACAAATAACAGTGGCTCAGATAAACTGAGAGGAGCACAAGCCCCCGGAGGGGACCTGGCTGACCTCCACAGAAGTGCAGGACAAAATGCAAAAAGCAAGCACAAAAAATAAAAGCAGAAAATATCTTATCTGTTAGCAGAAGATGCAGGCAAGACACAGCAAGCTTCCAAGTGAACCAGGAACCAAAGTTGAGACAAGAACAATTGATCACCGGCAACCCTGATGGGAGGGAACCTCCCTTATATAAGACCAAGACTTCTCCCGTGCTGCGCCAATCCTCTGGAATGCTCTACCCCAAGAAATTAGGACTATCCACAATTTGCATGGTTTCAGGCGCTCCCTCAAAACACATTTGTTCAGAGCGGCCTATCACATTCACTAACCAAAGTCATTCTATGTGTAAGTGTGTGTGTGTAGCCCATTCACTATCTCCATCCATTCCTCACTCCCTCAAGATGGCTGGACCATCATTGTAAATGCACCATTGTATATATACACCTGTACTTTGTATCTCCCCCACCTCATTGTAGATTGTAAGCTCTCACGAGCAGGGTCGGCTTATTTTGCTTTAATAATTGTATTGTTAACGTTGTTACCTATGACTTGTGTTTTGAAATTGTTAAACTGTAAAGCGCTGCGGAATATGTTGGCGCTATATAAATAAAGATTATTATTATTATTATTATTATTACCAGTCTGTAACACCTGATTGCCAATCTTCACAATCTTCATTGAATAGTTCAGTACTGTTTGTAACCACCAGAGGGAGCTTCTGCTCAGAATTCATTTCTAACACATTCACAACAACGGACACGCTGTTCATCCTCCCCGAGGGTCGCAGGAAGGGACTCGCCTCAAGATCAACTTTGGCCAGATGGATACAGTTAACCATTCAGGAGGCCTACCGCATCAGAGGCGCGGTTGTTCCGGCAGGAATTAGGGCTCACTCCACGAGAGCGGTGGGTGCCTCCTGGGCTCTTCGGCATCAGGCTTCGGCGGAACAGGTTTGTAAGGCGGCAACCTGGTCCAGTCTACATACTTTTGCTAAACATTATAATATCCATACTCAGGCTTCAGCGGATGCAAGTCTAGGTAGAAGGATTCTCCAGAGTCCAGGCAGCGGTATCGCACCTATAGGCAAAGCCTGGTTTCGGCTTACACTGTGGAGTCGGTTTCCCACCCAAGAGACTGCTTTGGGACGTCCCACAGTCCTGTGTCCCCCAATGAGACGAAGGAAAAATACGGATTTTTGTGTTACTCACCGTAAAATCCTTTTCTCCGAGATGCTCATTGGAGGACACAGCACCCACCCTGATAGCCAGATGATTTCGTTTTTGAGTTAATTCTATGTTTGTCTGTTCCGGTGGGTTTATTTCTGGATATATTGTACCTGTGTTAAAACGCTGATTTACTTTTTGTCCTCCTACTGCTTTTTGCACTAAACTGGGTTCGCCTGCGGCCAGTGTCAAGGTGTATACGGCGGAGGAGGAGCTAACCTTTTTTTATATCTACTTAGTGTCAGCCTTCTAGCAGCAGTAGCATACACCCACAGTCCTGTGTCCCCCAATGAGCATCTCGGAGAAAAGGATTTTACGGTGAGTAACACAAAAATCCGTATTTTTGGGATCTGTTGTCTTCATAAAATGTGGCGGAAAGTAATATCTAACTAAAAGCGAAAGTCTGAAAGGGGATTTTCCAAGCACAAAGTAAATTTTAAAGTTGATTTTAATAAATCTTAGATTAATAATAATTTCCACAATTGGATGTGATAAATAATATGTTCCTGTGCTGAGATAATCTTATAAATGTTCCCTGCTGTACTGTGTAATGGTCGTGTCCGACTGTACAGGAACATGGTCTCAGCTGTGGCTCCTGGGCAGGGTGGAGAAAAAGAGTATACAGACATTACAGCACAGGATCACAGCTGATTCTTTCTTAGAGGTTAAACATTGTTGAAAAACAGGCAGAGAAATGTTTTACCTCACATAAAGAATCGTCTGTGATTCTGTGCTGTAATGTCTGTATAATCTTTTTCTCCCCCCTGCCCAGGAGCTGAGGTATGATCAGACCATGTTCCTGTATGATCAGACACAACCATTACACAGTACAGCAGGGAACATTTATAAGATTATCTCAGCACAGGAACATTTTATTTATCATCTTATTTTGGAAATTATTATTATTCCAAGATCTGATGATTATAATGGAGTTTGTTCTTGGTAAAGCCCTTTAAGTGAGCTCTGACTTCTCTACCTTGTGTACTCGAGTATTGGCTGACGTTGTAAGTGATTTCAGGCAGAGCTGATTGACAGCAAATCTTTGGTGAAGTCGGAGCGACAGCGGCTGGAGAAGATGAAGATAGAGTGTGATAAACTATCGGAGGAAATGCTTCACGGCAAGGAGGAGAGCGCCGCTCTGAGGTGCAAGTACCAGCTGGCGGCCCAGGATGTGGAGGAGAAGGTGGGTATTGTGTGATTGGTCGGGGTAACATCGGTACGCCGTGTACGTCCAGGCCCATCCTGGAGAACCTGTCTAGTATCAGCGCTGCACACGTAGAAGTTTTCATTGTGTCCTTTATTTTTTGAGACACATGCTTGTGGCCTGCCGGTTGGGGAGCAGACAGCAGCCCCCCAGACTGCAGATGGACACGCTCTGCCTTGCGTTTTACTTATCAGACAGGGGGAAATGGCAGCGTCCGCAGTCTGAGGAGTCTGTGCACGAGAGCATATATGCATAAATGCCCCTGCCCCCATAGTAATTGTTCACTTGTCCACTGGCCCAACAATCAGTGCCAGCTTGTAGGTGATCACTTTAGTACTGCCATTGTGCACTTCTTACACTAACCACTGGGAGGCGCTCCAGCATTATTAACGCTGTCTCTTGCCTGAAGATGGATGTGGGACATTTCAGAGGTGAGCGCTTATTGCCACGTGTTCAGAGATCGTCAAATATCGGTGACACTGTGGTGAACGTTGCACTCTGTGTATGCAGGACGGTCCATGATAGCTGCTGAGTAATGCATGTGATGCACATGTGAAAGAAGCAGATTTTTGCTTTGATCCTGTGGATCACAGGATCTTTATCTGCCTTACATGTGCGTGGGGGAAGCTTCAGCAGTACGGGCAGAAGCTCAGCGGGGATGGGGGGCTGCCCAGCGGGGGTCCAGTCTGCAGCCACTTCTCTTATGTGGCAGATGTAAAGACAGACCTGCCATGTGCTGAAGAAGCTTGGTCCTGATCTCTGTTTGTGATCCTAGTGGAGGCAGACTATCGGGGCTGATGACCCTTGTACCCACAGGGGGCCATGCTGTCTGTTGATGTCACAGGGAACAACGCTGCCAGTATGTGATCTGTGCCGCCATGACGGCTCATTTATCACCCGCAGCACGGGGCAGCACGGGCGCTGAACAGCTGTGCTGTTTGGAGGATGCAGTTCTCCTCTGGTCCCGACCTGCGATGGTGCGAGACATGGAGGAGCAGATGGTGATGGTCATTTCTAATGTCCGGGTCTCTTTTACAGGATCAACAAGTGAAGAAACTGGAAGACGTCAGTCACACATTGAGAGAAAAGCTGAACGCTCTAGAGACCGAGCAAGAGACCATCCTAAGTGCTATCGAGACCGAGATCAACGCTGCCTGTCAGATCCTGGCCAGGAACTCCACCGACAAACTCCAAGTAATCCCTTGTTATTAACCCTTGTTCTGCCTCCCTGCAGATTGTTACACCCTACTGTCCGTGGCATTGACGTGAACCCCAGTCATATGGATAGCAGTGCCGTCGTTTCTTATGGGGAACCACAAGAAACCGCTTTCATCAAAAACAAAATCGCACCAAACCCCTTTAAAGGGATGATTTTTAACGCTTCCTCACTGCACATACTGATGAGCTAGCGTGCTTTGATAACGTGTTATATGGGCAGACGCTAACCGGGTGACTTCTGCGTGCTCGAATTATATGTCCGAGTCCCCGCGCCTGCATGTCTCAGTGTTGTTAGACAGCTGTAACACGTGCAGGGATTGCCTAACAAACAGGCTGTCTTTTTTTTTTAAATCAGATAAATTTTTATTGAATTTTTCAACATACAACAAAAGACAACACCCAACCAAACCCCCTCCCCCCTCCTTGTTCCGGACCACATAGCAATTAGCAAGTATCTTATTATTTTAAACAACATATTTACGCTGAATATGGCAATCTGTACACTCATGTGCAAATAAACATTATGAAAGATAAGTCCCAAGTCTCCAAGTTCTTTAGTTTTCACCTGAAACAGGAAGGACATTATAGAAATAGATTGTATATGCATCACTCCAAGGAACTTAATCAGACATTTCTCGCTCACACAAGTAATAATATTACCCAGCACCCCCAAGTAAGGACATAATATCCATGCCTTGGTGAATTTTCCAGTCCTCCCATATTTTACAGAATTTATGCAGGGCTCTCCTCTTTTGATATACTCCTTCTTCCAGACGTAGCAGTAGATGCATTTTTTCCATTAATTCCCTAAATGTAGCTGCCACCCTGTCCAACCAGTGCGCTGCTATAGTTTTCCTGGCTTGATATAACGTTCTATATATAACCTTATGTTTGAATCTTCAGCAACCCCGTCCACAAAACCCAAGACACAAACCAGAGGATGCGTACGAATCACAACCCTAAACACCGTGTTTATGTGGTCTATGACTTGGGTCCAGAAATTTCAGATAGAACCATATGACCAAAACATATGTAGCAAATCGGCAGGGCCCGAACCGCATCTCGTACACAAGTCATCTTCTCTTACCCCAATTTTATGCAGAAATTTGGGAATCCTGTATACCCAATGCAGCAGGTACATCTGTGACAGCTTTTGTGCCTCACTAGTGGACAGCTGGGGAATCGAGGATATTATGTCATCCCACTGCTCATTGTCAATTACCCCAACATCCTGCTCCCATTTCTCTTTAACCCCTTAATAACCAAGCCATTTTGTAGGTTAATGACCAGGCCAATTTTTACATTTCTGACCACTGTCACTTTATGAGGTTATAACTCTGGAACGCTTCAACGGATCTTGGCGATTCTGAGAATGTAATCTCGTGACATATTGTACTTCATGTTAGTAGTAAAATTTCTTCGATATGACTTGCGTTTATGAAAAAAAAAACGGAAATATGGCGAAAATTTAGAAAATTTTGCAATTTTCAAACTTTTAATTTTTAAGCACCTAAAATCAGAGAGATATGTCACAAAAAATAGTTAATAAATAA
>VIAB01005316.1:8225-19257 GCA_009801035.1 Oophaga pumilio | reverse complement strand
GTCGTGATCGCTGGTGCGATCACTTAGTGTGACAGTACCTTTAGCTATCCCTCCTAGCCTTGCATTGTCTGCAAATTTGATCAGTTTACCTTCAGTTCCCTTATCTAGATCATTTATCAAAAATGTAGAACAACCCTGAGGCCAGGACAGAGCCTTGTGGTACCCCACTTGAAACACTCTTTCAATTGAATGTGCAACCATTTATCACCACTCTTTGGGTACGATCACTGAGCCAGTTATGAATCCACCTAATTGTAGCCTTTTCAATCCCATATTTGGTCAATTTTTCAATAAGAATATTATGAGATACTTTATCAAATGCTTTGCTGAAGTCGAGATATACTATATCTACCGCATTTCCCTGATCTACCCAGTCAGTGATTCCATCATAAAATGAAATTTAATAAGTCATGCATGACTTGTCTGCTACAAACCCATGCTCTGGTTAATTACTGTATTCTTATCCAAGTACTTACATACATGCTGTGTAATAATTTGTTCAAAGATCTTTCCTGGTATAGAAGTAATGCTCACTGGCGTGTAATTTCCTGGCTTCGTTTTCTTTCCTTTTTTGAAGATAAGGACAACATTTGCCCTTCTCCAATCTTCTGGGACTTCTCCTATTTTCCAGGATTTTTCAAAGATTCTGGCTCTGGTTCTGCAAATTCCTCTGCTAACTCTTTCAGTACCCTAGGATGTAATTCATCTGGACCAGGAGATTTAAATTCATATAACCTAGCTTGGCCCGTGCAAAATTTTTGCACATTGGTCTTCGGGAGTGCAGGCAATTTCAGAAAAAGCAAGCTGGTCAAATGTAAATATATTTAATGAGATGATGAACACAGACAGGTATTTATATATGTAGATTGGTAATACAATAAATTGGTTTGATAAGTAGAGGCCAAAAAATGTCTTCTGGTTGAGGTGCCACCTACAGGTCATTGTGTCTTTCTGTAGGTTTATGAAAATTAATGTTTAAACTGTATTTAGTGATAAAATTGTGAATGTGTGGTTTGTTTGGCTCTTTTCTTGCTGAAGGGAGCAAGTTTACCTTTCAAATGGTGTAGCATTTGTGTGTGTGGGGTGAAGTAATCAGCGAAAAAGTAGTGCATGTATACAAATGTGTTTGCATATGTGACTCACCATTTGTGTGTGTGGGTCGAAGTAATCACTGAAAAAGCAGTGCATGTATACAAATGTGTTTGCATATGTGACTCACCTGCAGTGAAGTGTGCAGTCCTCCAATGTGCCTGAAATAGGCTGGGCAAGCACTTGAGCAAGCTGGAAAGACCCCAGGCCAAATGTTTGGATTTGTTTGTGATGTCTGTAGTGTGCTTTGGGGTAGTCTGCTGCCACCTGCAGGTAATTTGACCTTTCAAATGGTGTATCATTTGTGGGTGGAGTATGAATGGAGCAAGTGTGCAATTCAATAGCCAGTGCATGTTTACAAATGTGTTTACATATGTGACTCACCATTTGTGTGTGTGGGGCGAAGTAATCACTGAAAAAGCAGTGCATGTTTACAAATGTGTTTACATGTGTGACTCACCTGCAGTGAAGTGTGCAATCCTCCAATTTGGCTAAAATAGGCTGGGCAAGCAGTTCGGCAAGCTGGAAAGCCGCCAAGGTAAATGTTTGGATTTGTATGTGATGTCTGTAAGCAGCTTTGATAGATACAACGTAATCACCGAAAAATAGTGTTTAGAAATAATTGAATAAAAGATAGATTATCTAAGTGTTCCCTCGCTATCTCTCTGTTTATGGATAGTGTGGATTATTTTATTCCTTCAGTGGCACCATGAAGATCAGTTGATGTTACATTTGCTTTCTTTAAGAACACAGATGCAAAATAGGAATGTAAAAGTTCGGCTTCTCAACATCATTTTTCACCACATCACCCTTTTCATCCTGTAAAAATCCTATAGCATCTTTGACTTTTCTTTTGCTTTTGACATTCCCCCCCAAATCCTTTTTGCTGATTTTGGTCTCCCGTGCAAGCCTCACTTTATTACTGGCTTTAGCTCTTCTAACGTTTGCCCTGCATTCCCTGCAGTCAGCATTATATTCTTCTTTAGATATGCTCCCCTATTTCCCTTTATACATTTATGTTATCCTTTTTAACAAGTGATTATGTTCTGTGTTCATCCATCCTGGTCTCTTTAAATACTTCCAATTCTTCCTTCTTTCCGGGATGGTTACTGATTGTGCGATGAGAATTTCTTTTAACAAAATCTCTCATCCTTCCTGGACAGTTGTGTCCTTTAGATTATCTGGCCATTGGACGTTTCCTACCCTGTTTATGAGTCCGTTAAAATCTGCCTTTCTGAAGTCCAACCTTAAAATCTGAGTCTTCGCTGGTCTTCCTCCTCTTGTAATCCAAACTTCGAGGATAGCATGATCGCTGCCTCCTAAATTCCCAGTCATCTTTTCGTCCTCAACCATTTCCTCCCTGTTGGTAAGAATTGTGTCCAAGATTGCAGATCCTCTTGTTCTCTCTTCTATCTTTTGAAAGCTAAAGTTGTCAGCAAGAGAAGAAAAAAATTTTCTGGACCAAGTACTTTTTCCTGTGAGAGATTCCCAACAAATATTTGGCAATGGCCGCAGTCCGGGCGCTTGTGCTTTATGCACATTAGAGACATGTCGATTCATCATGTTCTTGGGCAGCCCACTTTACACGATGTCCCACGTTATGTTTTTCCTGTACTATTGTGAGGATCTTTGCCCTGACCATGATATCATAAGGAGTCCAACCATGTCTGACATCTCGGGGCATTCACGGAGGCCGCCTGTACCACCACAGTAGTATCATGGTCTTCTGTCGTGATGCTGGAGATGTACCCTTTGAATCCTTGTGTTGTAGAGACCCCTGTTGGCTCCTGTTTAGAAATGTCAACCTTTTAAACCCTAGCTACTACGAAGAACCAGCCCTGATGACCTAAAAGGTCTTGTGTTTTGGGACAAGGAAGAAAGGGTGGTCTCTCTGGATCCCCGATTGGTGTGGGGGTTGGCAGATTCATTTTTGTCCTTCCTTTGTGTTAGGGCTGAAGACCAGCAGGTCCGGTGTGTCTGGCCGGCCTATGTGAGGGTCTCCTTCACGTTACTTTCCTATTAACACTGAACTTGTGGCTTGTCTTTTTAGTCATGATGACATTTATGCAAAGCTTATTTTTTAAGATTTTTCATCCTGTAAAGAGATTCTACAGTGACTAGAACCAGCAGGATGGCAGGTTTTGGCGGCATCTTGCACCACTTTACAAGTCCCTGACCTGCAGTTCTCCACATGGCCTCGCTGAGTGGTCTCTTATTTTCTATAGTGAGGTTGGCTTTTTGTGGGCGTGAAGAGGTTAAACCTGTGGCGTTCCTCGTGTCCAAGCCCTGCATCCGTGGTGGCGGCAGTGAGCGCCACTTGGCAGGAATCTGCTGTTGTTTCTGGGTGTCAGGAGCAATGTCCCAGCCCTCAGGTCTGATCTGTCTTGGCCTGGTGACACACAGTCTCAATGCCGAGTCTGCAGATCTTTTGTTCATGATTTTCTTTTCAGTTTCTGTCCTTTACTTGAATCTCAGTGTTTCATCTCCTGTCATACTGAGCGGAGAGAAGCGGCAGCCGCTCCACACAGCTCTGTATTGTAGGATATGGCTTCTAGTGATCCGGCCCTGGAGCGCGGGCTCTGGGGTCTGTGACCAGCCATGAGGTGGTGCCAGCGTCTCGTATGTCCTGCGCTCTCTGCGTCTTGCTAACCTTGTGGACCTGCAGCTATTTTCACATTGCATCCTTGCTTTGTGAAGTGTTCTTTAACCCCAACAGGGCAATTTTTAGTTTGTTTTGTATTTTCTTCGCCTTGTTCGATAGCTTTTTTTATTATTTTTGTGGCTTGTTTTGCAGGCCAAGCTGTGGTTTTAAATGACTCAATAAATTTTACCATACGATGTATTTATGAGTTTAGGCAATTACACATGCAGCAATATCACTGATCGGCCCATGTAGTCAGCCATGTGCACAAAACAATTGTGAATATACATCACTGCTTACACAGGAATACTCCACAATATCAGCCAGTGTAAATGTGTACTTGTCCAAGTCTTGGGCAGGTGTGGAAAAAATGCGTAAAGCAAGACGCTTCCAAAAATTAGAAATGTTGATCGTTTATTTCTATCAATTAACAAAATACAAAGTGATCGTCCGGCACATTCGTCATCAGTATTAGGTGACAGCCTGTCACTTCTATCATCAGTATCTGTTGACCACCCTTCTCCATCATAAGTATCTGGTGACCGCCTGTCTCCTCCATCATCAGTATCTATTGACCGCCTGTCACCTCCATGATCAGTATCTGGTGATCGCCCGTTGCCTCCATCATCAGTATCTGGTGACCGCCCGTTGCCTCCATCATCAGTATCTGGTGACCGCCCGTCGCCTCCATCATCAGTATCTGGTGACTCCCATCACCTTCAGTATCTGGTGACAGCCCATCGCCTCCATCATCAGTATCTGGTTACTGCCCGTCACCTCCATCATCAGTATCTGGTGACCGCCCGTCGCCTCCATCATCAGTATCTGGTGACTCACATCACATACACGATCTGGTGACGGCCCATCGTCTCCATCATCAGTATCTGGTTACCACCCGTCACCTCCATCATCATTATCTGGTGACCGCCTGTCGCCTGCATCATCAGTATCTGGTTACCGCCCGTCACCTACATCATCAGTATCTGGTGACCGCCTGTCGCCTCCTTCACTGTTTCTCACTTGCTTTCAGGTTATAGAGCAGGGGTGGGGAACCTCAGGCCCCAGGGCCATTTACGACCCTCGATGATCTTTTATCTGGCCCCCGGGCAGATTCTTAGGGACCGCATTTTTGGGCAGGGAGCTGTATTTTGATAGCCACCAGCTCATTAATTTCTTCTTGCTCTTTAAGCACACATGCAGTGTTCACTACTGAACACTGAAGGGCATGCAATGAAAGATTATGTCCTGACACCAGTCAGGATGTACTTTGAGGGCTGAGTTTGTACGGCCCCCGAAGGATGGTGTAAATATCCATACGGGCCTTGGCAGAAAAAAGATTCCCCACCCCTGTTATAGAGGATCTTGGCAGGAGCATCTACCAAACATCTTGGAGACCTGATCCCAGGTCTTTTGTGTATGAGGCTTGTGCGGATCCATCTGTCTCTTCATGTGATCCCAGACAGACTGGATGATGTGAGATCAGGGATCTGTGGGGCCATATACAGGCAGACACTTACCCATCATGTCATGCCATTGGGGGGTGTCTGATTGGCTCCAATTCTGGACAATGACCCCCAACATCCAGCCAGTGTCATTAAAGGGAATCTGTCACCCCATTTTTGCGATATCAGATAAAGATATCACTGAATTGTGCGTCCCATAAGTAATCTATAGGTACCTATCATATCTCCTGACACCCCAGTTTTCATGTCAAAATACCTTTGTAAAGTTCGTTTCTCGGTATGCAAATACATGCGGTCCGGTCCGATGGGCGGCGGTTATTCTCATTCCCCCCCCCTCTCCTCGGCTTGTCGCACGTATCTTCGCCTGTGAATATCACAGACTACGTACTTTTTCCGCGCTTGCACGTTGAACAGTGCCCTCGCGCGTGCTCAGTGTGCTTTTCCCAACAGTGGGCAAAGTAGAAAATCATTTCTGCGCATGCGACAGTCTTTTTCCTCACTTTCCTTGCCCCTTGATTTCCAGGGCAAGGAAAGTGAAGCAAAATAGTGGTGCATGAGCAGAAATGATTTTATGCTTTGCCCACTGTTGGGAAAAGCACACTGCGCACGCGCGAGGGCACTGTTCAATGTGCAAGCGTGGAAAGCCGACGTTAACGCAAGAAAAGAAGTGCGTAGGGCAAGAATGGAGGCGGTGGGGGAATGAGAATAAATGCCGCCCATCGGACCGCATGTATTTGCAGACTGAAAAACGAACTTTACAAAGGGCTTTTGACATGAAAACTGGGGTGTCAGGAGATATGATAGGTACCTATAGATTACTTATGGGACGCACAATTCAGTGATATCTTTATCTGATATCGCAAAAATGGGGTGACAGATTCCCTTTAAGAACGAGGAGTCCTAGGGGTGGTGGTGATCCGGCCCCGGGGCTCTGATTAAATACTGATGGGATTTACATTTCTGTTTTGTTCATTAAGTTGCATTTTGTTAATTGATGATAAACGATTAACTTTTCTGTTTTTAAAGCTTCTCACTTTGTGGCATGTTTTCATCACCTTCCTAACACCGTGCGGTAAATGCTTCTTCCTTCCACAATGATTTACTTACAGAAGACCATACCTTTACTGTTGTGGGTGAGACGGGCGCTGTCTTGTCCTGCATTGACCTGACTGTTCGTTGTGGTGTGGGTTTGTGGCCTCGGTGCCCTGACTGTGCGGGCTGCCAGTGTTGGCCAGAGTGTAATATGTCTGTGACTGACTCTAGACAACACATGGAGGCCGTGCCTGGCACTCAAGGCAAACAATGGGGTGATCCAGCTCAACTGATTAAAATCTCCAGTTATTGTGACACCGGGAACATGGCAGCGGGCAGGACCCTCCACCGTGCCCAGTGTCATAATGACCTCTTCACTTGGCATGCACATGGCGTGCCCATTGAGAAGCACAGCCACGGCCCCTCATGGAATAAATCATGGTGCACAAAGGGCAATTTATTGGTTGTAGGGGCAATAAATAATGGCCCCACAAAACCTGACCTTTCCAACCCAAGCACATTAATTCCATCGCAGTGGTCTCAGTGGGCAGAGATTGTGCTGACAATACAACCATTTGGATTTAGTGTGTATTTGGGGGGCTGCGCAGGGAGGTGAGTGCTGGCAAAGACGCCAAAACCCAACAGAAGCCGCGCTTTGCTTTAATTTCCTGCTACTCTCTCACCACCTGTATAAACTTTCCCGCGGTTAATCCAAAAGATTTTCAATATTGCCCTTGAAGTTCCAGCTTCCTCCATCTGAAGGGGCCTCAACAGCAGAAACAGGATTTACATTCGCTTGGCTGCCAGAGGAACAGAGCTGTGTGAGAATAATATTAGAGCTCGGTCACATGTGGAAAAAGGAGCTGGATTCCCAGACGGAGGGAGCGTCTCCAGCCTGCAGCCCTCGACAAAGCACAATGCTAATGGCTGCCGACCTGCTAGAGATCTGGAAGGGCTATCACATAAACACCATTGTCTGTAATAGTGGTCGGTCCTTGTGATAGTAGTCTGGTCTCCTGATTGTGATCCGACCTGGTGATTGTGGTCCATCCTGGTGTTACTCACCCGTCGTTGTCCAGTAACCATCCTTCTCGCCACCTATAGCATTGACTGTCAGCTGCCACGTTTTCCACCATTAATGGCACTTCTTCATATCGTTCCTGCCAGTCTGGGGACCTCTGGCCAAGCCCTCTCTACATTTCTACCTGTTCACACTGTTACTCCTTGTCCTTGAGACTGATTAGGTGCGAAGATATAATGACATGTTATCCAGGGAAGACAAAATTCTGGCATTTCCAGAATTGAATCCTGGCTTTATCTTCTCTGCACCATTAGTTCTGTATTGTCAGCAATATTTCCCTTCTTTATTCTCTTGACACCGGAGCTGTCTACATCCAAAACCTCTTCTAGTTTTGTCATTCTGGTTACTGCCCTGTAATGATCAGCATTGCTTTTATATGCAGTACATTTTGATTTCCGCTGTTTCTTATAAATAACATTGAGCATATTTCCTGCCATCGGCCTCAACCCAAGGAGTCTTCCCTAGAAAGTTGCCCCCTTGCTGCACAGACGCTCACTTTCCTGCGTAGTGGGCGCTGCTGCAGCGTGAGGCCAGCCTCCATCTCTTCACTTCTCGGTATCTTGCTCTGACACTTGTGCCAAGCCTTGCATTTTGTGTACTTATTATTTCCCTGACAGCCATTCCATATCTTGCCGCTTCCTGCGCTCCTAGCAAAAGCTGCAAAACTCATTTTGCTGGAGCCAATTTAATGCAGATAAATCTCAATGAACAGCAGAAATAGGAATGAATACATCCTTGAAACGGGACAGAGATTAGGTCTGGCCGGGGAAATCACAGCGGGGGGAGGAGGGGACTTGTAGGGACACGCAGAACCTGGTTGTAGGGTGTAAAATCTGGGAGTGAAGAATCTCACCTTGTGTCGCCTGTGGCCCTGTGCACATTAATAGGGACAAGCCACTGGGGTGGCAGCATTGTCCATGGCCCCCCAGAGTCACCTGTGGGGTGATGAGGACGCCGTCCACGAGAAGTAAGAGCTTTCGACCAGTGAGAGAAGCGAAAATGTGTCTGTAGGATGAGAAACCTCGCCCCAGAGCCGCACGCAGTAAGGCGGAAAAACTCAGAAATGCGTTTGGAAGATTCACTGTAACTGATGCAAGGAAAAAGCTGTGCAGGATGTCGGGTTCATTAGGGCGCACTCGCCAGCTCTAACGCCTTCTTGGATTCTTCTTATATCTCTGGCGGTTTGTACCTGGACATGAAGCCATGACGTCCAGTTGTTTGGGCACATGATCTCTGAGGCCTGTGATTGGTTGCTTTAGTCAGGTGACTGAAAACATAGTCATCGGATTTTTTTTTTTTTTTAGAAATTGAACAAATCCTTTAATAAAGACCTTTTAAAGAAAATAAAATAGCAGTGGTTGGATTGGTGGCTGTCGGTGATTAATAATAATAAAAATAATAATAATAATAATCTTTGGTCTTGATATATGGCCTCCATTGTTTGCCGTGGTTGCCACACTCGGCCTTCCCATTGGGGTCTTATCTCACTGGACCCACCGCATGTTGTGTGGTTTCTGTGTGCACTGTGAGATTGAAGATGACTGCCTGATGTGTTCTCGGGGTCCATTAATGTGAGTGAGGCCGGCACCTGCACTTATTATTGAGACCTGCAGCATGGCGCCATGATTGTGTCCGCAGGCAGATGAAGCAGAGCCATTCTGCACTGACCCTTGCTGTCTTCTGTTTGCAGAGCTTCTGGACAAGAGCCGCAGACAAGACGAGGAGATGTGGCTGCTGCAGGTGAGTAATGTCTGTCGGCATCTTCCCGTCTTTGCTGTTCTCTGCGGCGTCACACGATGTTGGTAACTTGTTCCCTTCTGGATGGAGAGGATTCAGTAACTTTGCGGAGATCAGCGTGCTCCCGGTTGTATTTTCTGGGTTGCTCTGACCTGTGTGTAAAGGCTCGAGGGATAATGAGCTCTGCTTGACTGAGGAACATCTGAATACTTTTCAATGTTCTGTAATTTGGGTGTAATTATTGGAGCCATTACAGCTCGATGGCAGGGATGGGGCCGGCGTTTTGCATAGTCGCTCCATTATACGCTCGTCTGGAGATGGGTTGGGAGGAAGTGGTTCATCTTTAGTATTTGAGGACACTCCGTTCCCTCTATTTCTGCCATATATAAATTGCGGCACGCAGACGCCTGACTTTTATGTGGACGATCTGCTGCTTTCATTCATCCATGCTGACCACCGATATTAGAAGAAGGTTTTCTTACACAGGCTGGACGGCTTCTTAGTCTGGTATTTGTAATCCAGAAGTTTTCAATTACAGCAAGCAGAGATCTTGAAAATGGTGAAGAAGTGAAACAAAACAATAAGGGTTGCAGAACTGTCAAGCAGCATCTTCTCCAGGATACCAGGCACGAGCCGGGGCCATATTCGTCTCTTTGCAACTGATGAGCACTTTTGGGTTAATTGTCTCTTTTCAGTTGGCTTACATTAGGCTGCGTTCACATTGTAGCCGCATTGCGGTATTTCACATCGCGGCACAAACTTTACAGTTTTATTGCAATATGGAATACTGCTGCAAAAGCGATTCTGCCAGAAATGCATCATGGTTGTACTGTGTAAACACAGCCTAGGTACTCTACTGCTTCCCCACAAGCCCTCCGAAGATGTGACTGCCATGCAGAAGATCATGGCGCCCAGACACGGCTGTGTCGGGGTGGGAAGGTGTAAAATCCTGGTATAGTGTGATGCCAATGAAAAGCTTCCACTTCTACAATTAGATATCAGTGAGGCAGGCAGGAATAATGGGAGTGATGTAACTTGTTGTAATAGATGACACTTGTGCTGGAGTGGATGACATTTATGTTTTTCTCCCCCCAGGATCGGGTTGTGGATCTGGAGCGGGTGAGTGATTTATCTGAAGCATCTCACATAATTGATGCTGAGAACTTATTATGTCGCCATAGGGGAGAGTCAAAGAGCTTGTGCACCCCAATGACGGGGGATGGTCCCTATAGACATATAGGGTACATTGGGGTGCGTCTTATGCCCCTCAGCCACAGAGAAGTCAAAGTAACAGTACCTTTCATCCATTATGTACTGTGGGGGCACTGGTGAAAATGACTGGCAGAATGAGAATGATGGTTCAAATAAGAATGACTGGCAGAATGAGAATGATGGTCAGGATGAGAATGAGAATGACTGGCAGGATGAGAATGATGGACAGGAAGAGAGTGACTGGTCGGAGAAGAATGAGAGTGACGGACAGGAATAGAGTGATAGGCAGGAGGTGGATGAGTGACTGGCACGATTAGAATGACGGGCAGGATGAGGATGACTGGCACAATGAGAATAAGGATGATGGAAAGATGAGAGTGACGTGCAGTATGAGAATGAGGGTGACGGGCAGGATGAGGATGACAGGTAGGATTAGAATAACGATGATGGAAAGGATGAGGATGAGAGTGACGGGCAGGATGAGAATAATGATGATGGGTAGGATGAGAATGATGGGCTGGGAGAGAGTGACTGGTAGGAGGAGAACGGGCAGGGTGAGAATGACGTGCAGGATGAGAATAAGGATGATGGAAAGGATGAGAGTGACGTGCAGGATGAGGATGACTGGCAGAATGAGAATAAGGATGATGGGTAGGATGAGAATGATGGGCAGGAAGACAGTGACTGGTAGGAGGAGAATGAGAGTGATGGGAAGGATGGGAATGACAGGCAAGATGAGAATAAGGATGATGGAAAGGATGAGAGTGATGTGCAGGA
>VIAB01005315.1:107976-123811 GCA_009801035.1 Oophaga pumilio | reverse complement strand
CTTTCCGAGCCCCCACGTGTGCCCAAACAGTGGTTCCCCCCCAATACCAGCGTACTCAGGACAAACTGGACAACTTTGGGGGTCCAATATCTCCTGTTAGCCTTGTGAAAATAAAAATTGCGGGCTAAAAAAAATCATTTTTTGTGGAAAAAAATATTTTTTATTTTCACGGTTCTGCGCTATAAATTTCTGTGAAGCAGTTGGGGGTTCAAAGTGCTCACCACACATCTACATAAGTTCACTGGGGGTCTAGCTTCCAAAATGGGGTCACTTGTGTGGGAGCTCCAATGTTTAGGCATACAGGGGCTCTCCATGCGCGACGTGGTATCGGCTAACGATTGGAGCTAATTTTCCATTCAAAAAGTCAAATGGCGCTCCTTCCCTTCCGAGCCCTGCCGTGCACACAAACTGTGGTTCATGACCACATATGATGTATCAGTGTACTCAGGAGAAATTGACCAACAAATTTTAGGATCCATTTTATCCTGTTGCCCATGTGAAAATGAAAAAATTGAGGCTAAATTAAAATTTTTGTGAAAAAAAAAGTACTTTTCATTTTTATGGATCAATTTGTGAAGCATCTGGGGGTTCAAAGTACTCACTCTGCATCTAGATAAGTTCCTTGGGGTCACTTGAGGGGGAGCTCCAAAGTTTAAGCACACAGGGGCTCTCCAAATGCGACATGTGTCCGCTAATGATTGAAGCTAATTTTCCATTCAAAAAGTCAAATGGCGCTCCTTCCTTTCCGAGCACTGCTGTGCGCCTAAACAGTGGTTCCCCCACATATTGGGTTTCAGCGTACTCAGGACAAATTGGACAACAACTTTTGGGGTCCATTTTCTCCTTTTACCCTTGGGAAAATAAAAAAAATTGTTGCTAAAACATCATTTTTGTGACTAAAAAATTAAATGTTCCTTTTTTCCTTCCATGTTGCTTCTGCTGCTGTGAAACACCTGAAGGGGTGCAGTTTTTAGAATGGTGTCACTTTTAGGTATTTTCAGCCATATAGACCCCTAAAACTGACTTCAAATGTGATGTGGTCCCTAAAAAAAATGGTTTTGTAAATTTTGCTGTAAAAATGAGAAATTGCTGGTCAAATTGTAACCCTTATAACTTCCTAACAAAAAAAAAATGTGCTTCCAAAATTGTGTTGATGTAAAGTAGACATGTGTAAAATGCGATTTATTAACTATTTTGTGTCACATAACTCTCTGGTTTAACAAAATAAAAATTCAAAATTTGAAAATTGCAAAATTTTCAAAATTTTCGCCAAATTTCCAATTTTTTCACAAATAAGCGCAAAAATTATTGACCTAAGTTTACCACTAACAATATGCCAAATATGTCACAAAAAAAACAGTCTCTGAATCACTAGGATCCGTTGATGCGTTCCTGAGTTATTACCTCATAAATGGACACTGGTCAGAATTGCAAAAAATGGCCAGGTCATTAAGGTCAAAATAGACTGGGTCATGAAGGGTTTAATATATGTGCATCTTGTGAGATATATACATGTCTTGAACAAGCGTTTGAGGGTGAACATATCTGCACTTGATGTCAGTGAGTTACATGTTCGGAAGCCCAGATAATGGATCTAAATGTGCAGCATGCAAAACTCAGGAGCCTTGCAAACCTGGAGCTCAGTTTAGAGCTCATTGAGCTTGAGCTGGCTGGGGCAAGTGATATGGAGGAGGGTTGAGGTGGATAAGATCAGGAGTCAGAAGTATGTAGATAGAAATACATGCAGCACACACACTTCGGTCCCGAGTGCCGGCGGCAGTGCCGGGTATTGAGGGGAGAGACTCGCGCGAGTTTCTCTCATTGCACTCGCAAGTGTGACCCTGGCCTTAGAAGAAGGGGTAGGTGGAAAAGTGCCAGGGAGCTCAGTCCCAATCTGGCACAACCTAGTTAATATGCCTGCTTGGCTGATATTAGTAATGCAAGCTCAGGACTGGAATCACTACAGCAGAGCATTGCTCCTAGCAACCAGGAAAGCAACTCTTGCAGGAAGAAGGGAGATAGGAATGCAGCAAAGGCTAGACAGATGTTGGTAGTGGTACCTGACTCTATAAGTAGGAGGACAGACAGGGTCATCTGTTGCCGAGACAGTGAATGCTGAATAGTGTGTTGTCTGCCGGATGCTGGCGTTCGACATATTGTGAATAGACACATTGCTGGGTGGTACTGGAGAAAACCAGCGGTCATGGTACCCATCAGTACCAATGACAAAGTTAGAGGGAGGTGGAAGATCCTTAAAAATGATTACAGGGAACTAGGAAAGAAGAAAAAGGCCAGGACGATCCTCCAAGGTGGTGTTGTCGGAAATACTGCCGGAGCCACGAGCGTCACTAGAAAGACAGAGGGAGCTTAGGAAGATAAATAAGTGTTTTAGAAATTGCTGCAGGATGGAAGAGTTTGGGTTTTTGGAGAACTGGGCTGACTACTCTGTTGGCTACAGGTTCTATGGTAGTTATATTCTGCACCTCAGTATGGAGGGTGCAGTTGTGCTTGGAGAAAAAAGCACATACAGTGGGTACGGAAAGTATTCAGACCCCTTTAAATTTTTCACTCTGTTTCATAGCAGTCATTTGGTAAAAACAAAAATGTATACATTTTTGCAAATTTAATAAAAATGAAACACTGAAATATCACATGGTCATAAGTATTCAGACCCTTTGCTCAGTATTGAGTAGAAGCACCCTTTTGAGCTAGTACAGCCATGAGTCTTCTTGGGAATGATGCAACAAGTTTTTCACACCTGGATTTGGGGATCCTCAGCTATTCTTCCTTGCAGATCCTCTCCAGTTCCGTCAGGTTGGATGCTGAATGTTGATGGACAGCCATTTTCAGGTCTCTCCAGAGATGCTCAATTGGGTTTAGGTCAGGGCTTTTGCTTGGACAGTCAAGAATGTTCACAGAGTTGTTCCGAAGCCACTCCTTTGTTATTTTAGCTGTGTGCTTAGGGTCATTGTCTTGTTGGAAGGTGAACCTTCGGCCAAGTCTGAGGTCCAGAGCACTCTGGAAAAGGTTTTCATCCAGGGTATCTCTGTAGTTGGCCACATTCATTTCTCCTTCAATGGCACCCAGTCATCCTGTCCCTGCAGCTGAAAAACACCCCCATAGCATGATGCTGCCACTACCATGTTTCACTGTTGGGATTGTATTGGGCAGGTGATGAGCAGTACCTGGTTTTCTCCACAAATACCGCTTAGAATTATCACCAAAAAGTTCAATCTTTGTCTCATCAGACAAAACAATCTTATTTCTCATAGTCTGGGAGTACTTCATGTGTTTGTTAGCAAACTCAGGGGGACACCCCTGTTACCTGTCCACTTGGTAATCTGTTTGTTAGCAAACTTTGTGCGAGGTTTCATATGTCTTGCGCTGAGGAGAGGCTCCCGTCGGACCACTCTGTCATAAAGGCCTGACTGGTGGAGGGCTGCAGTGATAGTTGACTTTGTGGAACTTTCTCCCATCTCCCTACTGCATCTCTGGAGCTCAGCCACTGTGATCTTGGGGATCTTCTTTACCTCTCTCACCAAGGCTCTTCTCCCATGATTGCTCAGTTTGGCTGGACAGCCAGGTCTAGGAAGACTTCTGGTGGTCTCAAACTTCTTCCATTTAAAGATCATGGAGGCCACTGTGCTCTTAGGAACCTTAAGTACTGCAGAATTTCTTTTGTAACCTTGGCCAGATCTGTGCCTTGCCACAATTCTGTCTCTGGGCTCCTTGGCCAGTTCCTTTGACCTAATGATTCTCATTTGGTCTGACTTGCACTGTGAGCTGTGAGGTCTTATATAAACAGGTGTGTGCCTTTACAAATCAAGTCCTATCAGTTTAATTAAACACCTGGACTCCAATGAAGGAGTAGAACCATCTCAAGGTGGATCACAAGGAAATGGACAGCATGTTACTTAAATATGAGTGCCTGAGCAAAGGGTCTGAATACTTATGACCATGTGATATTTAGGTTTTTCTATTATAATAAATTTGCAAAAATTTCTACATTTCATTTTTATCCCATCAAGATGAGGTGCAGAGTGTACATTAATGAGAAAAAAATGAACTTTTTTCAATTTGCCAAATGGCTGCAATGAAAAATTTAAAGGGGCCTGAATACTTTCCGTACCCACTGTATATGCTCCAATCTTGATGTAGAGGTTGCTGACGCTCAGGGGGATGCTCCTGCTACCTGTCCACTTGGTAATCTGTTTGTTCCAGTCAATCTCCATCTTACGGTCCTCATTGAACATCATGATACGGTGTTGGCTGGACATCCTGGGAATAAGGCCTCCGCAGATCTACTTACTAGGCTTTTTTGGATGCCAGGTGGTCATAAGGATGTTTGGGAGTATGTGGTGGCCTGCAATATCTGTGCGTGTTCTAAGACCTCCCATACCCATCCGTCAGGGGCTCTCCAACCATTGGAGATTCCCAGCAGACCTTGGACTCATTTGTCAGTCGATTTTATTAAGGACCTACCTGTGTCTGCAGGGAACACTGTAATCCTGGTGGTGGGGGACAGGTTCAGTAAAATGTCTCATTTTATTGCTTTACCAGCTTTGTCTAACTCCAAATCTCTGTCTTTTTCTTCTGCTTTTCACCTACAGTCTAATGGGCAGACTGAACGAGTTAATCAGAATTTAGAGACCTATCTCAGATGCTTCGTGTCTGAGAATCTGGAGAATTGTGTTACCTACTTGGCTGAATTCGCTGTAAATAATCATTGTCAGGAATCAACAGGTAAGTCCCTGTTTTTCAGGGATATGGGTTCCATCCGCAGTTTAGTTCTTTCAATGGTAATCGCTCTTCCGGATTACCGGAGGAAGAACGGTTTTCATCTTCCATTTCTACCATATGGCAGGGGGTGACCAATAATTTGCGAAAGATGGGTTTCAAATATAAGAGTGTGTCTGATTTGAGAAGTTTGGTGGGTCCGGACCTGTGTGTCGGTGACTTGGTTTTGCTGTCATCGAATAACATTAACCTGAAGGTTCCATCTTGGATACTGGGTCCCAGGTTTATCGGTCCTTATAAGATGTTAGCCGTCGTCAATCCGGTAGCATTCCACCTTGCTCTACCACCTAGCTTTAGAATCCATAATGTTTTTCACTGTTCGCTTCTCAAGAAGTACGTGGCATCTACAGTACCTTCGCTTCTATCACCTTCTCCTGTCATTATCAATGGTAATCTGGAGTTTCAGATAGCAAAAAGTCTTAGACCCTCGTCTTGTTTGTTGCTCACTCAATATATAGTACAAGGGATATGGTCCTGAGGAGAGGATGTGGGTACCAGCTTCTGACATCCATGTAGCCAGACTGGTTTGGACCTTTCATGTTGCACACCCGGATAAACCTGGCCCTGAGGTTCCGGAGGTTCCTCGTAAAAGAGGGGGTACTGTCACGGAATAACTGAAACAGAGTGGTGCCAGAAGAATGCAGAGTTTGGTGGCTCCTACTCCGTCACTGAGAAGAAGCACTTCTCCAGCGCATTAAATGAGTTTATTTCTTTCAGCAGAACAGGGGTTAATAGGCCATGTTGGAAATTCCTGCATTCAGCTGTGCTCAGTTAGCCACTCCTCTGCCCTATAAAATCTGGGCTCGATTACCAAGTCCTTGTCTGAGTTAGCAACTGCTGCAAGACATAGGAGTTGGAGAAGTTGGTTTTGTGATGAAGTGCTGAAGGAATTTATGAGCTACTGTTGCCCAGTTTGTATGGTTGGAAATTCCTTATCCTTTCCTATTTTGCTTTCCTCACCCTCCCTACACACCCTGGTGAATATCTCTGTTTTATGTGAGTGTACATTTTGTGTATGTGGAGTTTTCAGTTTACCCTTGCCTTGTTACCCTGTCTGTCGGGTTGGTGTACTGCAGTGCACAGTAGCGCCCCTTCTTCCCTGTGTGGGGGAAAGGGACAGACGAAGGTCTAGTCTAGGAGATAGGGCAAGGGCAGACGCCCCAGCATCTTCACCATCTAAAGCATCCCAGAGAACAGGGCGAACTAGGGCACCCCCTAGTGTTTAAGCCAGGCAAGGTGCCCCTGGTCCCGGGTCATGTGTCAGTCGAATCGTGACAAGCTGTGAGTCAAGCAGCAGGAGGCAGCACTCAGTGTGGGATAGAGCTGGAGTGACAGAGGCTACAGATTTACATGTAGCTCTTTAGCCTCAGTTTCATATCAACTTACACACTGTATTCTCAGTAATGGAGGAACACACTGGCCATATAAAGGTATTGCTGGACTTGGTTTTGAAAGATGCACATACAAAAAGTTTGGATATGAAATCCTGCTGACATTCCTTATCTAATATTTTCTTTGTGTGTGGCTTTGGCTATTTGTACTAGAGATTTTCACTGTGGAAAAGGACACTTACACTTTAGTATGGCAACTCATTTTTGATAAAAACAGTCTTTGTATTGTATGATCTTGGCACAGTATGCCTTTTGTGTGCAGGAAAAAGTGGACATTATTTGACAAATACTGGACAGTAGTTTTCCTAAAATTGTAAATTATAACCTAATTTATTGATTGATGGTGCATCTGACTGCTGGGACACTAAGCGATCATTTTTATGTGGCTCTAGATCCTGGGAAAAAGACTTTGGAGATTCCCATCTTGGATGATGCGGTAATGTGCATGTTCGATCCCCACTCCGTTCATGATCTACGGGACTGCTAGAGAAAGCAGAGTACATGCTCATCTACTTCTTGCAGTTCCAAAGACAGCGAATGGAGAAAAAGTCAAGAATGCACATTACTGCTCCATTCAAGGGATCTAGGCGCTATCAGCAGTTGGACCCTCAGAGATCAGTAAGTTACAAGTTTGTGAATAACCCTTTAACATATACCCTATTTATCTGGCTACTTTATGCCACAAGGTGGGTAAAGTGTGTGGAAAAGTTTCTCTATTTTGTGTTTTTAAAAATTTAAGTATTTTAATATATTTTTAATTGATTATTTTTTTTTGGAGGGTGGAGTGCAAACAATACCTAGTATATCTGCATCATGTGTGTCAAGCAATATATCTTATAGAAATAAGAGCCAAGGTACACTACTGTACAGAAGGTATCTAAGAGAATACACTTCTAAAAATATGTGGCTTTTCCGCTATGCACTTATAACTAATAACAGTAATGTCAAACACTGATATTTGTATAAACATACAGAATAATTTACGCTGTGTGATATGTCTATATTTTAATGATTTAACAATTTAAAATATTTTCCTATCTGTAATGTTATGTTATTATCCACTCTAGTCTGACAACTGATGCTACACATGGAGATCCTACAATTAAAACTTGCTATCCATTTATGTGACATTTGTTCCTCACCTTTTAAACATGGGTCATCAGTTTTAAATGGTCCAGAAGGATTCTCCGCTGGAAATAAACGACAATAATCATCCTTCATGTCCAGCGTCTTGTATGAACTGTTGTACTCCACTTGCTCATCATCATATTCTTTTACGCTTTCTACAGCATAATCTTGTGCATCCTGTTCAGATCCATTAACAGCGTCCACTTGTGTTTCATTGTCATTATTATATGAATCTATTGAAGATAGTTGATGCGCTGTTTTTACAATTACAACAATAAAAAAATTTTTTTTAAATGGCATTGGTGCCATAAAGCAAACAAGACATTTATACATATACAGTTCAATGTTTTTTATTGTTCTTATTGGAATGCGCACACTGTAAATTCAGTGTGAAGGCAGCAAAATCATGTAGGCGCAAAAGAATATAGAAATGAGTCAGAAATGAAATTAAACCTTTGATTCCTCAAAGTATCCCCTTCTACACTAGTGACAGTTTTCTACCCCTTTGGCATTCTGTAATGTAGCTTTATCAGGTAGATACCTGGAATGGTTTACAATGAACATGTATGCCTCATCAAGAGTTCATTTGTGGAATCACCGGCCTTCTGAAAGTGTTTGTGACATTCAAGCATCTTTTTTTTCCCCTTTTTCCTCATAGATTGTAAGCTTGCGAGCAGGGCCCTCATTCCTCTTGGTAGCTACTTTGATCTATGTTTATTGTTATGCTGTAATGTCTATTGTCTGTACAAGTCCCCTCTATAATGTAAAGTGCTGCGGAATATGTTGGCGGTATAGAAATAAAATTATTATTATTATATTTTTGGAGGCAGTGTTGTTGGTACACAGTTCCATACAGTGCTGAGCCCTATTCCACAACTAAACCAGAAAATGGTAAGACACTCTCAACTAAATAGATATAAATGACAATCCATTTTTAATTTAAGAATTGAAAGACAGTCAACCTTGAAGATTACTAGAAATTTGAAGGTATCCTCAAGTGCAGTCATGAAAGCTACCAATTACTATGATGAAACCGGTTTTTCATGAAAACCGTCCCAAGAAAGAAAGATGAAGAATTACCTCTGCTGCAGAGGATAACTTCATCAGAGTTACCAGCCTCAAGAAATGCAAATTGACAGCACCTTATATAACAGCCCTCATAAATCATGCATAGACATCAAGTAGCAGACATATCTCAACTTCAATTTCCAGAGGAGACTACGAAAAGCAGGTCTTTATGGTTGAACTGCTGAAAAGAAGCCACTAGTCAGGACAACAAATAAGGAGAAGAGACTTGTTTGGTCTAAGTAACACAAGGGCTGTAAATTAGATCAGTGGAAAACTGTACTATGGGCTGATGAGTAAAAATTTTAGATTTTTGTACCAACTGTCATGTCTTTGTGAGATGCATAAACAGAGAGTAGATAGTTTCTACATGTGTAACTCCCTCCAAAAAGCTTGGAGGAGGAGGTGTGATGGTGTGAGGGTACTTTGCTGGTGACACTAATGATTAATTATATAAGGCACACGTATCCAACCTGGCTACCACAGTATTCTCCAATGCCATGCCATCCCATCTGGTTTGTGCTTAGTGGGACCATAATTTGTGGTACAACAGATCAATAAACCAAAAACCTCTTGAGAAAGCGAACTATGAAACCAATATTGGGGTTGGAGCAGTGGTAGATCTTTTGATTTTTATTTATTTTTGAATTCGGTATTCATCAATTTATTGGCCCTTTAATTGTTTGAATAATGTTATACTGCCACTTGATGGTACAAATATACAGGTGCATCTCACAAAATTAGAATATCATCAAAAAGTTAATTAAGTTCAGTTTTTCAATACAAAAAGTGAAACTTATATATTATATAGAGTCATTACAAACAGAGTGATCTATTTCAAGTGTTTATTTCTGTTAATGTAGATGATTATGGCTTACAGCCAATGAAAACTCAAAAGTCATTGTCTCAGTAAATTGGAATAATTAACAAAAAACACCTGCAAAGGCTTCCTAAGCATTTAAAAAGGTCCCTTAGTCTGTTTCAGTAGGCTCCACAATCATGGGGAAGACTGCTGACTTGACAGATGTCCAGAAGGCAGTCTTGACACACTCCACAAGGAGGGTAAGCCACAAAAGGTCATTGCTAAAGAAGCTGGCTGTTCACAGAGGGCTGTATCCAAGCATATTAATGGAAAGTTGAGTGGAAGGAAAAAGTGTGGTAGAAAAAGGTGCACAAGCAACCGGGATCACGGCAACCTTGAAAGGATTGTTAGGAAAAGGTAATTCAAAAATTTGGAGGAGATTCACAAGGAGTGAACTGCTGCTGGAGTCATTGCTTCAAAAGCTACCACACACAGACATATCCAGGAAATGGGCTACAAGTGTCACATTCCTTGTATTAAGCCACTCATGACCAATAGGCAATGCCAGAAGCATCTTACCTGAGCCAAGGAGATAAAGTACTGGACTGTTGCTCAGTGGTCCAAGGTGTTGTTTTCAGATGAAAGTAAATTTTGCATTTTATTTGGAAATCAAGGTCCCAGGGTCTGGAGGAAGAGTGGAGAGGCACACAATCCAAGCTGCTTAAGGTCTAGTGTGAAGTTTCCACAATCAGTGATGGTTTGGAGACCCATGTTATTTGCTGGTGTAGGTCCACTGTGTTTTATCAAGACAAAAGTCATCGCAGCCATCAACCTGGGAATTTTAGAGCACTTCATGCTTCCCTCTGCCAACAAGCTTTTTGGAGATTGAAATTTCATACTCCAGCAGGACTTGGCACCTGTCCACCCTGCCAAAAGTACCAATGCCTGGTTTAAAAATAACAGGATCACTGTGCTTGATTGGCCAGCAAACTCGCCTGACCTTAACCCCATAGATAATCTATGGGGTATTGTGAAGAGGAAGATGAGAGACACCAGACCCAACAATGCAAATGAGCTGAAGGCCCATTAATCTCTTGTAATCTCACATTAGAGGAGAGAGAAATAGGGTCCCCGGATCCCCCCTGGTACATCCAGAGTCCCTGCGTACCCGCACCGGCATCTACTTCTGGGAGAAAATGGAGGGCACATGTGCAGTGCACCCGCCGAGATATGCCGGCCGGCATCCAGCAACTATAGGAGATTTTTCCTATTGGTTCATTTTGATCACTCTGATAGATCCTATCACAGTGATCAAAATAAAAAAAATAGTAAATCAAACCCCCCTTTATCACCCCCTTAGTTAGGTAAAAATAATAAAATTGTCAGGCTGCTGCAATGCAGATAGTTGCAGGCTCCACTAGATGTCAGTAGAGAATGCAGGACTGCACCTAACCAGAGCAGGCTTGAAATGCAGCAGCCAGGCTACCACAGGTGGCAGCAGGCAGGAGCCACTAGGTGGCGGAATAGTAGTCAGACAGGCCGGATCAGCAAAGGAGAGAGAACAGAGTACCAGAGGCCACAGAAATACACGTGGTCAGAAACAAGCCAGAGAAGTCAGAGCCGGTTGGGAGCGGATAGGCCAAAAGACAAAAGACAGAGCAGGTCAGGGTACAAGCCAAGTCAGAACCGGGAGATGAACACACTAAAGGGGAACACTGAGTCAAAATGGGACTGGGGGAAAATGGAGACACGGGTACAGGCAGCAAACACACAAGGACAAATCAGAGCTAATCAGAGTCAGCTACAGCAGCCCTAGGCAAAACTGTAATCGACACCGCCTGCAGAAGGCAGCGGCGATAAATAGCCAACCTGAACCCAGACAGAGGCTGAGCAAGGTTAACATCTGACATGATCAGACCGGGGAAAAGGGAAAACAGGACTCAAAACCCAGTCCGTATCATGACAAAAATTATTTATTTCCATTAGGGTTAGAGTTGGGCTAAAGTGAATTGGGCTAAAGTGAGTTGGGCTAAAGTTAGGGTTAGGGTTGGGGCTAAATTTAGAGTTAGGGTTGGGGCTAGGGTTAGGGTTGGGCTAAAGTTAGGATTGAGGCTAGGGTTAGGGTTGGGCTAAAGTTAGGTTTGGGCTAAAGTTAGGGTTGGGCTAAGGTTAGTGTTGTGGTTATGGTAGGGATTACGGTTAGTGTTGGGATTAAGGTTAGGGGTGTATTACGGTTAGGTTTGTGGTTGAGGTTATGGTTAGGGTTGGGATTAGGGTTAAAGGTGTGCAGGGTTAAGGGTTGGAGTTAGAATTGAGTGGATTGAATTTCAAGCCAATTTTGAAATAAAAAAGTTAAATAGTAAATAGTGCTCCCTCCCTTCTGAGCCCTGCCATGCACCCAAACAGTGGCTTTTCCCCACATATGGGGTATCAGCCTCCCTAGGGAGAAATTGCACACCAAATTTTGTGGTCCATTTTCATCTGATACCCTTGTGGAAATAAAAAATTTTGTTCAAAAGTAAATTTTTTGTGAATAAAGTAAAATGTTCATTTTTTCCTTCCACATTACTATAGTTCTCGTGAAGTACCTGAAGCGTTAATAAAATTCTTGATTGTGGTTTTGCGCACCTTGAGAGGTGCAGTTTTTAGAATGATGTCACTTTCGGGTATTTTTTGTTATATTGACCCCCCAAACTCACATCAAGTGTGAGGTGGTCCCTTAAAAAAATGGTTTTGTAAATTTTGTTGGAAAAATGAGAAATGGCTGGTCAAATTTTAACCCTTATAACGAACTAACAAAAAACATATGTTTCCAAAATTGTGCTGATGTAAAGTTGACATATGGGAAATGTTATTTATTAACTATTTTGTGTGACACCACTCTCTGATTTAAGTATACAAAATTTTTGCCAAATCTTCATTTTTTTTTACAAATAAACGCAAGTTATATCGAAGAAATTTATCCACTAACATGAAGTACAGTATGTCCTGAAAAAACATTCTCAGAATCAGTGGGATACGTTGAAGCGTTCTGGAGCTATAACCTTATAAAGTGACAGTGGTCAGAATTGTAAAAATTGGCTTGGTCATTAAATACCAAATTGGTTCTGTCACTAAGGGGTTAAAATCATTTTTCAAGCTGGTGTTATAAAGTATTCTAATCTACTGAGATAATGACTTTTGGGTTTTTATTGGCTGTAAGCCATAATCATCAACATTAACAAAAATAAACACTTGTAATAGATCACTCTGCTTGTAGTGACTCTATATATGAGTTTCACTTTTGAATTGAAGAACTGAAATAAATTAACTTTTTGATAATATTTTAATTTTTGGAAAAGCACCTGTATATTAAGAAATTGGGATAGAGAGATATCAAAAGACAGATATCTTATGTCTGTGGTAAGATTTTGTCTGCAAAACCTAGATGTTATGTTTAATTAATCAGTTCAATACAAAAATCTAACGTACATTTTATATCTTCAAATAGAAAGATAGTGATGGAGAACATGCTGCATAATTGTAAGTAATGCTCTACAAGAAGCTTTGTAGCAGTGCATTAGCACAAAAGGAAATGTTTTTAATATCTAAATAATTTCATCCTATATTTTTAGATTTACAGTACAGACCAAAAGTTTGGACACACCTTCTCATTCAAAGATTTTTCTGTATTTTCATGACTATGAAAATTGTAGAATCACACTGAAGGCATCAAAACCATGAATTAACACATGTGGAATTATACATTACACTTTACAAAAAAGTGTGAAACAACTGAAAATATGTCTTATATTCTAGGTTCTTCAAAGTAGCCACCTTTTGCTTTGATTACTGCTTTGCACGCAGAAAAGGTGAACGGATGGACTCTACATGCCTAGTTCCCACCGTGAAGCATGGAGGAGGTGGTGTGATGGTGTGGGGGTGCTTTACTGGTGACACTGTTGGAGATTTATTCAATATTGAAGCGGTGAGCGGTCCAGCTCACCCCAAACCATCTCGATTGGGTTTAGGTCTGGTGACTGTGGAGGCCAGGTCATCTGGCGTAGCACCCCAACACTCTCCTTCTTGGTCAAATAGCCCTTACACAGCCTGGAGGTGTGTTTGGGGTCATTGTCCTGTTGAAAAATAAATGATGGTCCAACTAAACGCAAACCGGATGGAATAGCATGCCGCTGCAAGATGCTGTGGTAGCCATTCTGGTTCAGTATGCCTTCAATTTTGAATAAATCCCATACAGTGTCACCAGCAAAGCACCCCCACACCATCACACCACCTCCTCCATGCTTCACGGTGGGAACCCGCCATGTAGAGTCCATCCGTTCACCTTTTCTGCGTGCAAAGCAGTAATCAAAGCAAAAGGTGGCTACTTTGAAGAACCTAGAATATAAGACATATTTTCAGTTGTTTCACACTTTTTTGTAAAGTGTAATGTATAATTCCACATGTGTTAATTCATAGTTTTGATGCCTTCAGTGTGATTCTACAATTTTCATAGCCATGAAAATACAGAAAAATCTTTGAATGAGAAGGTGTGTCCAAACTTTTGGTCTGTACTGTATATTAACATATTAACAGTATTAGATCATATTAATATTGGAAGTTACAGCAAATGTTTTCAGGAAACTTTACATTTTATTTTATTTTGTATTGAAATAAATTAGGGTGCTCTGAAAATTGATAAATAAAAATAACTATCATGATATTAATATTAAACACGCAGAATTCCAGAAGAAATGTAGCATCTAATAGTGCTTAAAGTAATCAAATATGTTAGAATCTGAAAATACTTATCAATATATAATGATCAAAAAGGACATTTGTCATGTTACAAAATAATAATTCACACACCTAGCAAATCCATTCTTAGGAAAGCCAACCAACTTTTTTTCTTTTTCTATATTCATGCCCTACCATCTATAATCATTCTTTAATGTTTTGACATTTACTAAATTGTATAATGTATAAAAATATATCAATAAACAGTAAATTCGGCCAATATTTCAATGCTACAATGAACAGGCAAATAAATAATAATAGTAATAAAAAATGTTTTAGAACAATCTGGCACAGTGAAAACTGAAATTGAAGTGATTTACCAGCACGCTCAACCATGTCCACATAAACATCTTCTTGTTCAAACTTCAATGGTTCCCCTGGAATGTCAGTCTGATTAGCTTTCAACTTTTCCTAGAAATTGGGAAGAAAGATTTATGTCAGCGGTAGGAAAATATGAAATAGACCATAAAATGGTACCATTAATTCTAAGGGCTTTTTATTATTATATTATTTTTCCATTGTCACTCAATTTTTTTACATAATTTTATATTATTTTTATTGACCCATTTATCTATAGTAATAAAGTAAGAAAACTATGCCATTTCATAATGTAAGCAAGCAACACTATTCCAAACTAGGCTATTCCATGAATTTTTCTTGTACCCTAAATAATATCACCACATATCATATTTTAGGTATTTTTATATATCTAATTTTCCTTTGTTTATGCAGGGAATTGCAATAAAGGGTACGGCACGGTACGCTCATATTGTGCTTTAACATGCTTCGATCCTGGGTTTAAAACCCTTTGAGCTTCTATGCAACACCTGTTTGCATGTTCTCTCTATGTTTGCATATGATTCCCCCCACATTCCGAAAACATATTGATAGAGAATGTACATTATGATGACAATGTCTGTAAAGCGTTGCAAAATAACCAAACATAATGGAACCAAATGTCCATTATTTTTCTGATTTCTAACTTTTGAAGACTAGGCTTCTTATATTTTATATGTTTATTTTTTGTTGCAAAATTACATCAGGTACTACATAAGAATTCAATATTAATTATGTATAGTCATGTTATTTTGTAACAGAATAGAGTTTTACTTTGTCTTGTGTCATTGGCAATCTCTAATTTTTGGAAAGATTTAACTCCTTATGGCTTGACTTTTTAGTATTCTCCTTTTTTCCTCTCTTTCATCCAAGAGTAATAACTATTTTATTTTCCGTCTACATAGGGTTATTTTTTGCAGGACAAATTGTAGTTTTGAACGACACCATTCATTTTACCATAAAGTGCACTAAATAAAGCGAAAACAATTCCAAGTGGAATGAAATGGTAATAAAAATTCTATTCCGACAATATTTTTTCAGGTTTTGTTATTAGATTCTTTATGGCATTGTTAAAATGACCAGAAATCATGATTTTTCATGATTGGCTTGGTCATTAAGTACCAAATTGGCTCTGTCACTAAGGGGTTAAAGAATTGTCCCTATGAAGGGTTTAACTAAAATGAACAAAAAATATATGGACAACTCCATTAACCATTGGTCTGAGTGAATAATGAACTGTGCCTGCCAACTGTAATATTCACTTTACCAACTATGGCTACTGGATAACGATTTTTATTGCATGGTGTATGATGTTTAACTATATGTGCTTGTTGTTTTGATTATATCTTTTTTTATTGCATTTTGCTATGTGTAACTAACAATTCAATTTATCAAGCAAGCATTTGCACAATTGATGTGGATTAGTGTGGATGGTATCTTACAGGACTAATTACCGCACATCTTCACACTATATAGCACAGAGAAGTTTTTTAATTTTAATTTTATTCTCATTAGTAATATACCATCAGGGGTGTTTTTT
>VIAB01005315.1:95005-105360 GCA_009801035.1 Oophaga pumilio | reverse complement strand
GTCTGAATACTTTTCGTACCCACTGTACCACTGTATGTCTTTGCATATGTTTCCCTTTGACTAGATGTCCTATAGGTGTGAATTGCATGGGTAACAATATCTAAATTGTTATTAATTTTATGTTTTGATAAATTTGGAATTTTACAGACATGACAATACCAAATATGTTTTATTTTGCTTTAATATAGGGGAAAAAGACATTTAAATATTTATTTTTTATGTAATATATTTATTATTTCTGTGTGCAATTAGAGTGGTAATTGCAGCACTAGATCTTAAAGAAAACTGGTCATGTACAAAATGCTATTTTAATCCAGATACAGAGTTAATCTAAAGATAAATAGCATTAAAATCCTGTCTGCTCACAATACTGAAAGCAAAATGTGAAGGAGAAAATTAACTTTCAGTATGTCATTCCTGTTGCTGCTCACTCTCATTCATAGGGCTGGTGCAGGGCGTAATTATGATCTCTGTACTATGAGGGTGGCTGTAATCACTCCCATGCATTTTGATTAAGTGGTCATGCAGACATCTGTGCAATGTGATCCGAGCATGGACCACAATGTACGGACGGGCTGCGCGTCTCCTGACCTGAGCGTGACTGCCTTATAGAATTATATGAAGCTGCCACACTCAGGTTGAGAGTACATCGACCAGTCTGTGCATGGCGGTCCATACTCGGACCATATTACACCGATGTCTGCAAGACTCCTAACTGAAGAGTGCATCATCTTTTTTATTGTATCTCAAAGAGGTGGGGATAACAGCCATGCTCATATTATAATGAGCTGTGACTGCTATATCTCCCTGCAACACCCTCATGTCTGGAAGCAAGAAGCTGCAAGAAGGATATAAGTTCCTTTTCTCACTGTAGCTGTGCTTTCAGTAAGGTGGGCAGACATGATTTTAATGCTATTTACCTACAAATTAATTCTGAAGGTAAATATAGTTTTTGAACATTAGGGTATGTTTCCACGATCCGGAATTCTTCAGTAATTGCTGCGTGTTTGACGCTGTGTACAGCCGCAGCGTCAAACACGCAGCATCCAGATGTTATAGCATAGTGGAGGGGATTTCAAGAAAACCCGTATCCACTATGCTTAAAAACACGCAGGCGGCAGACCTGCGTTAACGGACATGCGGCGTGTCTTGTCAGATCGCAGCATGTCCTATTCCTTTGCGGCGATGCTGCGTCGCCGCAAGGGAAATAACACAGGCCTACCTAGCGCTGCGGTCATTCCGGATGTGTTCAATGAGCACATCAGGATTCACCACGCGTTCACAAGAGGGCGGGACTTTGGATGGAGCGGACTTTCTGCTCCGTCCAAAGCGCCGTGGTTCCGGATCGTGGAACCACAGCCTAACTGGTTCTCTTTAACTTGATTTGCTCTTTGAATATTCTAACACAACATTAATGAAGGGAGTATTATTTTTTATTCCCGACAATTATTTAAACAGAACAATTTTTTTATTAAAGTATTGACTTAGTGTACTTAGTATTTGCTTTTTCCATTGTAATATTATATGGTTTTCTGTGCGGAATTCGTTTTCTTTCTTTGAATCTGGCTACTTGGAGTAGTATTGCTTGTGTCTAGTTTTTCAAAGGTTGCTGTGTATGTCTCTTATGTTATTTCAATGCTTTACATATAAATAACTATAGGATGATTGCAAATTAATCTCGAACAATACAGTCGGAAGCTAACAGAGTTAAGAGAAGTTGCTAACATTAAAGAAAGTGTATCCAACCTCTATTGTTAAGTATCTATAAAAGTCATAACCAGGGGCACACATAGAATTCATGGGGCCGCATAGCAAAAATAATTGGTCCTATCCCCCACCAAAAAAATATATAAAATTCAGCTAGGCCACAGAAGAATATATCTCACAAATTTCAAGCCCTTACAAAGTAATTTTGCTCCTATTGACCCCTCATAGTATTCCCATTCACTAAGATACTCCTTTCCATACAGTATAATGGCTTTGCATACAGTATAATTTGCCCTCACACAACCTTCCACAAAGTGTGGTGGACCCCATACAACCCTGCACACTGTATAATAGCCCATAAACAGTAGACTTGCCCCCACATAGCCCTCCAAACAGTATAATGGCCCACACATAGCCCTCCAAATTGTATAATCCCCCCAAATATAGATCTATAAACAGTATAATTGTACCCCCACATAGCCCTCCAAACATTATAATGAAACTTAGCTCTTCAAACAATATAAATGGCCCTCCGCATAGCCCTCCAAGCAGTTTTAGTTGCCCATGCATAGCCCTGCAAACAGCATAATTGCCTCCACATGGCCCTCCTAACAGTATAATAGCCACCCATATCTCTTCAAACAAGATAATGGCCCTCCAAGCAGTATAATGACCCCCCACATAGCCCTTCAAACAGCATAATTGCTCCCACATACCCATCCAAACAATGTAACGGCCACCACACAGCTTTCCGAGTTGCATAATGGCCTTCCATATAGTCTTCCAGATAGCATAATTGCCCCCACATAGCCCTTCAAACAGTAAAATGGCCACCTATAGCCCACCAAAAGTATAATAGGCCACACACAGCCCTCAAAATAGTATAATATCCCCCACATAGCCCTCCAAATAGTATAATGTGCTAATTGATTTAAAAAAAAAACCTCTCCTCATTCCCCCACTGCTCCGGTGTCTGATGTGTGTGGTCTGAAATTCTGTACAGCGGACGAAATGTAGTAACATCATCAGGCCTGCTACGCTGAGACATCAGATCTCAGATGCACAGGGAGAATGATGGAGGAGGAAGCTGATGGCTCTCTCTTCCATTATTGCTTTAAGATGTATCTGCACTCATGGACCCCATATTGGCTGCGTGGTCTGCTGCTATTAGTGATATGCCATTGTTCCTAACAGTGTGATAAAAAGTCACGGCAACTCAATATTTCTCAATTTTTCACAATATTTTCCATCATTAGCAGCATGAATTTGAAAGGCCAGCTTGCTCCATCTTATTTAATATTCAGCAGCTCCAAAGATTTGATTTTACTGTTGAGTTGAGGCTGAGAAAACCGTTTAGGTATATTGAAACACAAAGGAATGACTTTAGGAATTTTCTTCTGCAATACTATAAAAATCCATAGCGAAATTTGCAATGGTAATTTTGCACTGAATCTTGAAGGTTTGAGTCTTTTGTGATTTTTCTGTCTTTAAAACACTAAAAATAATAATCACAGGAGCACTAAACCAGGACTACCGTGTTGATTTCTCTGTACATGACAGCTGCATGAACAAAGATGTAAAGATTGGCTTGAGACTTGGACCAAACAAAGGAGTCACAGAAGTTAAATGGGGAAATTGGTGTTTTGTTTTTTGTTATTACTTTAAAACATTGGGGACTTTGTTTCAGATAAAAGGGTAATGTACAGAAAAATCTCCAATAGCGAAGGTTTGTTGTAGATTTTGAGTTACCATTAAACTCAATGGGGAAAATCTGCCACAGATCTGTGAACAGTCCGCAAAATTAACTGACATGCTGCAGAATAAAAAATTCAACCCACAGGTCCATTTCTGTACTAAAACATGTTCATAGCACATGGAGGTGATTTTTTTTAACTCTTACATTACAACTATACAACATTTCTACTGTTAATCGGGCACTTGGATAAGATAGAGCTAGAAGTATAAATGGTGTCTTAAGTGTGTCTGCTTTGCTCTTTCAAACTACAGCTGCTCCCTCCCTTTTTCAAAGATTTGTATGGTCTGCAGCTGTAACTTGATCTCTCAGTAAAATGATAGGGATTGTTCACACATTGCATTTTTTGTCGCTTGCTTCCTGCTCGCTTTTTATGTGAAAAAATGCTGCATTTTGCTGTGCCACAAAAGTGAATAAGATTATAGTAATCTCATGTACATGCTGCTTACTTTTTCCTCGCAGATTTGAAGAAGTTTCAACTGTGCAGCGTGTCAATTAGTTCAGCGATTTTGTAGTTTTTCACTCATTCAAATAAACGGTATACAAAGCATTTTTTCTTTGAAGAAATATAGTTTTGGTGTAGAACTGTCTGCTGAAAATGCACATTTCCATAATCTGTTCCCATCTTTGCCACTAAAGAATCTTAGCAGTGAACTGAGAATGAGCGACCAGTGAAAGGGGCAGGTGGTACGAAAGAAGTGAAAAAAAGTCATTTTTCTATAGTAAAATATATTACAAAGATTTTATGACCACTTGCACTCATTAAATATTTAAATATGGAATAATTGACAAAAAGTTTACTTTTTAAAAGAGAATGCCCTCAATTATTTTATTGTATTATTCCCATACATCTAAGCAAACTTTGTAAATTGTTTTTCTTTAAAATTTCTTACTGATTTAATATACATCCTCTAAGCCTGCTTATGTGCGCCCTTTTCTATCAGTTCTCATCTCCTTAGTGATGTCCATTGTACAGCTCATATTTTGTGTCTGCAATCATTGATTCCGTTATTCTCTATAGTTTATCATTTACTATGCCTTGTCATTACGGTCTTCTATTGGCAGTTCCAATGCATATCAGAGAGCTTTACGGAATTCTTACTGATCAACCAGAGACGGTGTTTGGCTCTAAACAGATGTCAGTGCTTAATAGATTCCCCCGGCCGGTGCCAGTCTTTGACGAGATTTATGGTAATTCTGCCTTATGCAGTCCAATCAATTGCCAAGTGTGTACTGTAACTTATCTTAGAAAGCAGTGGATTTCCTACTAGGTTTCCTACAATAGTTTTAGAATTTTTCGATTTTCATAATTTATTTACAGTTATCTACTTATTTCACATATTAAAATAATTGTAAAACTTATTTTTGTTCTTATGTTATATAAAATATTTTTAATAAATGGAATTCAACCCTGCAACATACACTAATAATGTCTAGAGAACTGACATCTAGGTACAGAGTGCAGCATGGAGTATTCTGGATGGATTCCAGAGAACATAATGGTTCAGCACTTAAAGGACGTTCAGAGTTTTGCTTTAATTTGGGTTGAGCTGGCACAGAGAAATTTAACTGTATCATGAAAAGTTTATAAACTAATGTCTGATAGTAAATTATCCAAAAGAGTAAATACACTTTAGTAAGTCATTATCTGAATCTATTTCAGCCCAGAAATGCATCTGTGGTTTTTAGAATACTTTGAGTAGGAAACAACCATTCCAAAGGATTAAATGCTAGGGAAGGTGCTGTGAATAACAGGAATCTGAGCAACTGTATTTGCAATGTAGATTAAAGATAATACACTGATGAAGAAGGCCTGAGAGCCTTTGAAACGCGTTGGCTAGAACTGACTCTTCCCGAGCCCCCATCCTGTGGTGACGTCACCCGTCCTTCCATCCTTCCATTCCCACCTCCAATCTATCCCGTCTTCTCCCCACGGCGTCCTTCGGCCGCAGGACACCGCAGCACACAGACTCAGCTGCGCGCCAGTTCAGGAGGCACTTTGCTCCCCAGGGAGGACGCTCCCCTGCAAGATTGCCTGCCTGCTCGTTTTTTTTGTCAACACGCGCCCTGGGCCTGCTGACATCTTCCTGAGAAGCCGGGTTCCTATGTCACAGCACGTGTCACTAATTATAGGATCCAAGTAAGTTCTCATTGAGTTATATATGGTTCCTTTTCGGATCAACACTTAAGTTCACTTACTCTCACTTGTTGGACCCCTTAGTATTATTACTACTATTATTTTGAGAATTTATTGGAGGCGCAGGGGTTAATCGTTCAATATCTACTCTGTATTTGCAATGTAATTGACATTATTTAAATTATTCCTAGTTCAGCCAACCTTATGACATTAGGTAAAAAAGAGAACAGTATTTACCATGGCATACAATTTCAAACTATAAAAAACATGGAGCAAAAAAGCCAAAATGAGCCTTCGCTTTGGTTTTCTAAGGAAATTCAATACATTCAGCAAATTGAATGTTTCTTATTATCTTCTGTTCTCTATTCAGACGCTAAAGCATAATAAACATAACATGTAAAAAATAATCTGAAGGGTGCATCATCAAAGAAAAAACTTTTCAAGAATTACAGGGATTGGACTGCAGAGGACTGGGGACTGAGGACTTTGCATTCCCTTTGCCATCTTTTTTTTGTTAGCCTACAAAGTGAAACAGCAGAGTACACAATTTACAAGCTAATATGCACTTATATTTTAAGAATGTAAAGAAATGCAGGGAATTAAAACACGTCAAGTTTTTATTCCTCTTCCTTAGATCCCTGTTTTTTAATGGATATTTAATAAAGCAATTTTTTTTTTACCAGAATGAATGTGGCATCAACGCCTCCTATCTTAAATTGCATGTAGCGGTGCAAAAATATTTGTTACATGTTCTTCATTCCAGCCTCTTTTAACAAAAAAGATAATGGGGCAAGAGGTTTGTGGCCAATTGCAACTTTACCAAATTCATTACATTATTATTTTTAGTTGTACAGAAATCCACTCCAATTTATAGCTGGAATACATTTATAATTCTGATACAAAACAATAAAATTTCCTGGGTCCTGCAGATTAAAAAGGAGAGGGACCATCCAGCTTGTCTTCAGCGCACAATCCCTAAATGCTTCATCTCTGATGATCTGTGGTTGTATTAGTGCTTATGGCATGGGCAGCTAATACATCTAGAAAGGCACTATCAATGATGAGCATTATATAGAGGTTTTAGAACAACATATGATCCCATTCAGACTGCCTCTATTTTAGGGAAGGCTTTGCATATTTGCAGAAGACAACGCTAAACTACATACTGCATCCATCATATCAACATGTCCTTGCAAAAGAAGAGGTTGAGTGATGAGCTATATGCCTGCAGTCCAGACCTTTCAGCAATAGAAAATATATTGGCGCAATATGAAATGAAAAGTTGGCAAAGGAGATCCCAGACTGTTGAGCAGCTAGAATCCTACATCAGACAAGAATGAGACAATATTTTTCTTCCAAAACTTGAGTCTCCTCACTTCCCAGATATTTACAGACTGTTGGAAAAAGAAGGAATGCTAAACAAATGTAGACACAGCCCCGTCCCACTTTTTTTTTAGATATGTCGCTGCCTTCAATTTCTAAAGTGGTTAATTTTTTTAAAATTAAATGGAAATATGTCTAACTTTGAACTTCTGTTCTGTGTCCTATGTTCTGTTGTGACTAAAATATTGCACAAAGGAGAGTTATAAATATCTGAAAAGAGTTGTCGATGCTCAACAGGTTAGAAAAGGTTACACAACTATTTTTAAAGTGTTTGGACTCCACAAATCAAAGTTTTGTGCAAATGTAGGAAATTCAAGGCCATAATTATGCTCCTGAGGAGTGATTGGCCAACAAATAACACACAAAGAGCAAGGTCTATATTAGTCCACAAGGTCATAAGGAAATAATGAAACCCAGGGTAACCCAGGAGTTCACCATCAGGAGGACAATGAACCACAATGCTGTGCATGGAAATAATGCAAAGTTAAGGCCATAGCTCTCCAAAACAAAGTTTGGTGCCCGACTGCAGTTTGCTAAACATTAGCTGGACCAGTCAGAAGGCTACTTGAACATTGTTTTGTAAACGGATGATACCAACATAAAGCGGTTTAAATGTGAAGCGTTAATTTGGAGAAAAAAAAAGACTACACTAAAGTATAAAAATATCTCATCAGCTGTAAAAGACGATGGTGATGATATCGTTGTTTGGGACTGTTTTGCTGCCTCAGGTAGAGGATGACTTGTCACCATTGATTGAGCAATGAATTCTCAAATATACAAGGAATACTAAAGAAAAATGTCAGGACATCTGTCAATGAGCTGGATTTGAAGAGCAGAAAAAGAGGAATATGGTGGTTCAGACTCCGTTCTGCCAAGGTTCAAAGGTGTAGTCACACACAAGGTTAAAGCATGAAAGCAGTTTATTGAGTCAATGTGTTTCAAGGTTTCCAAACTTCTTCATCAGGACCAAACTGATTTTTTTTTCTGGATTTGAAGAGGTTACACAGCAAGACAATAACCCAAAGCACAAAAGTAGCTATACAAAAAAGGTTAAAGAAGCATAAAGTTAAAGTTTTGGAATGGCTAGGTCAAAGTCCTGACCTTAATCCTTTAGGGATGTTATGAAAGGATCTTAAGTGAACAATTCATGGTATATGCCTATCAACATAACAGAACTGAAGCTGTATTGTGTGGAGGAATGGGCTAAACTAATCATCAACAGTGATGAGTGAACCCGAACAGTAAAGTTTGAGGTTCCATACCAAACACGTACTGTACAGGCACAAACCCAGAAAACGGAACTCTGCAGGAAGTCATTTTCAATGTTTGGGTTCGGCACTGCGAGCAACGGGTGTTTCCCACGCTTTCATCTGTATGACAGTGTGAGAAACCTCGGCAGCTCTGATCAGCAGTAAGATTATTATTGTCGGTCAGAGAGCTGCAGTTTCCACACTGTCAGAAGACAACGTGAGCCAGCATCTGTCACTGTAAGTTCACCGGGGTTCAGCCATGAACTCCAGTGCCCTTTTCTCACGTGAGCTCTCGGCTAGACACTGATAGGAGTGATTACGCTCATGATATTGTAAGCTAGATGATGGCTAGCGCAGTCACTGATTTTTACCCCAGCCACAGCTGCTGGCTCACTCTGTCATCTGACATCGTGGGAACTGCAGCTCTCTGAAAGGAGGTAATAATCTTACCACTGACCAGAGGCAGTGTTTGCCGCACTGTCATACAAATGATAACATGGCAAACAACAGATCTTCAGGCCCAGCATTCATCTGAATGGGATCAGGGTCCGGGCACTGTTCTGGTACTCGAACCAAACGTTTTTTAAATGTTCGACCGAACCCAATGGACCCAAACATCCAGGGTTTTGCACACATCACTAAACAATAATTATTGCAAATGTTTACATTTTTTATTGCTGCACAAGGGATTCACACCAGATGCTCAATGAAAGGGTTCACATTTTATTACAAATGTTTGATTACTTTATTGATTTAAAAAATGGTAAAATCTAATTTTTTTTACTCACTTGTTTCGTTTGGTTATCTTTATCTACTTTTATGACTTGTATGAATCTGATGTAGTTTTAGGTCAAATTTATTCAGAAATATTGAATTATCTGATATTCTCTATATTGTTTTTCCCCATTTAATTAGTGCTCCATGTGCAATGCTATCAAGTGTGTATCTTGTAAAATAGTATGCATGCCTTGAACAACCACTTAAGGCTGGAGACACACTAGCGATTTTAAAATCAGTCCGTAAGTGTAATGCAAATGTCATGCGAGTGTCATGCGTTTTTTATGCGAGCACAATCCGATTTTTTACACCTAGCATCCGAATTACATCTGAATGCAGTGCGATTGCTATCCGATTGCAATACAATTTAAACATGAGCTTTTACATATAGCAATTCTCTGTCATTTACACATCGTTTTCAAATGAAATAATCTTCAAAACACACACATATGTACAGTGGGTACGGAAAGTATTCAGACCCCTTTAAATTTTTCACTCTTTGTTTCATTGCAGCCATTTGGTAAATTCAAAAAAGTTCTTTTTTTTCTCATTAATGTACACTCTGCACCCCATCTTGACTGAAAAAAACAAATGTAAAAATTTATGCAAATTTATTAAAAAAGAAAAACTGAAATATCACATGGTCATAAGTATTCAGACCCTTTGCTCAGTTGAGTAGAAACACCTTTTTGAGCTAGTACAGCCATGAGTCTTCTTGGGAATGATGCAACAAGTTTTTCACGCCTGGATTTGGGGATCCTCTGCTATTCTTCCTTGCAGATCCTCTCCAGTTCCCTCAGGTTGGATGGTGAACATTATTGGGCAGCCATTTTCAGATCTCTCCAGAGATGCTCAAATGGGTTTAGGTCAGGGATCTGGGCCAGTCAAGAATCATTAGAATTGTTCTGAAGCCACTCCTTTGTTATATTAGCTGTGTGCTTAGGGTCATTGTCTTGTTGGAAGGTGAACTTTCAGCCAAGTCTGAGGTCCAGAGCACTCTGGAAGAGGTCTTCATCCAGGATATCTCTGTGCTTGGCTGAATTCATGTTTCTTTCAATTTCAACCAGTCATCCTGTCTCTGCAGCTTAAAAACACCCCCATAGCATGATGATGCCACAACCATGTTTCACTATTTTGATTGTATTGGGCAGGTGATGAGCAGTGCCTGGTTTTCTCCACACATACCGCTTAGAATTATCACCAAAAAGTTCTAACTTCATCTAGTCAGACCAGAGAATGTTATTTCTCACAGTCTGGGAGTCCTTCATGTGTTTCTTCTTAGTAAACTCTATGTGGGCTTTCATAGTCTGACTTCTATACCTGGAAAGATCTTTGAACAAATTATTAA
>VIAB01005314.1:50481-62446 GCA_009801035.1 Oophaga pumilio | reverse complement strand
TGGGAACTTAAATATATAATAAAAATGTACATTTTATTGATACATGAAGTTAAAAAATATATTAAAATCGTGGGGAGCAAAAACACACAAGAATTGGAAAGTTCACTACAAATGTATCAAAACAACATAAGTGTAAGGAGGTAATAAAAAAATACTGTTGCGTTCTCAGTGGAATATTAATATATAAAATGAGATGTAGCAGAAATTTATCAAATAAGTGAATAAATTAATGTAGGTAAATAAATAACTATAAGCCAGATGAACTGCACATATCAATTAAGAAGCTTAACATAAAGAGAGAAGAACAGCATACAAATCAAGACCCCAGGACTCCGACGTACGTTTCGCCCTTGGCTTTCTCACAAAGTCAAGGATTACTGTATACACAGTAGTGGCAATACACACTTTACTCTTAGCATACTTTACAACAAAATAAGGCTTTAGGGCCCTAAAGCAAAAATTTATATCAGGGCTTCCACCTATATATTGTCTGCATTTATGGATTAATGGCAATTTCAATCCCCCCATGAACCACTTGCATATGCAAACTCCACACTCCTCATATTGCATTGGACAAATATGAGCAAGTTGCATGACAACTTATTCTTTTTCCATGTATGGAAATTCCTGGAGGTCTTGTAGTCAGCCTTTCACAAGCTGTTTTGCTTTATCATCTGCTGATAACACTTATCTATCTCTTCAATTAAAGGGGTTGTCCAGTCTACAATGAAAAGTCTGCAGGTAATCTGTGTGACTTCAAACATTTGAATCCTTCCATCACATGCACTGTGCACTTTGAGGATTAGCTGGTTTCTTAAGGCTGGGTCTCACATAGCGATACACCAGCGATCCCGACAACGATATGCACTTGTCAGGATCGCTGGTGTATCGCTACATGATCGCTGCTGAGCTGCCAAACAGGCAGCTCAGGGCAGCGATCAGCACAAGGACACTGCGGGTAACATCGCTTAGTTACCCGCAGTGTACCTTGGATACCAGCTCCCTGCATCAGGGCGCAGGTATCCAAGGTACACAGCGGGTTTCTAGGCACAGCCCCGCGCCTGGAAACCCGCTGTGTACCTTGGTTACCAGCGGAATCGCTGGTCTCCCGCCTGTCACACGCAGCGATGCGTGCCTGTCAGCGGGAGACCAACGATCAAAAAAATGTCCTGACATTTCAGCGACGATCAGCGATACCCAGCAGGGGGGCTGATCGTCGCTGAATGTCACACACAGCGATATCGCTGGTGAGCTCGCTGCTGTGTCACAAAACTAGTGACTCAGCAGCGATCTCGGTCACACATAGCGACACACCAGCGATCCCGACAATGATAAGCACTTGTCAGGATCGCTGGTGTGTCGCTACATGATCGCTGGTGAACTGCCAAACAGGCAGCGATCAGGACAGCGATCAGGACAGCGACACTGCGGGTAACAGGGAGCTGGTAACCAAGGTACACATCGGGTTTCCAGGTGCTGCGCGGCACCTGGAAACCCGATGTGTACCTTAGTTACCAGCTGATCGCTGGTCTCCTGCCTGCCACACGCAGCGATGCGTGCAGGCCAGCGGGAGACCAATGATCAAAAAAATGTCCTGGCCTTTGGACAACGATCAGCGATACCCGGCAGGGGGGCGGTCGCTGATCAGTGTCACACACAGCGATATCGTAGGGGAGATGGCTGTTGCATCACAAAACTAGTGACTAGCGAGATCGCTGTGTGTGACGGGGACTTTAGTGCAATCTATCGATTTAGTATCAGTGGTAATTAGTTTTAATTAAAAAAGTTTACGACTCATTTTTCTGCAGCTTGCATGTGTGACAATACACTGCAAGCTGCTCAAATTTAGTCTAATTTCTGAAGCTCCAATTCTAGTCCTCAAGTCTGCTACCTCTCTTTTTCTGGATGTTCATCTAAAGGTACTGCCACACTACTCGATCCCGCTAGCGATCTCGTTAGCGTCGCATACTAATGAGATCGCTAGCGGGATCGTTTTAATATCGCTAGTGTGGGACCACACATAGCGATATAGCTAACGGCGCTATCGCCGTTAGCGATCTTCTTAGCGATTTAGCGGTACAAAAGTACCGCTAAATCGCTAAGAAAAGGTGCCACACAGCGATTACATACTCACCCAGCGGGAGCGCCGACGAGAAAAAAGGGTCCGGATCGTTTCCAGCGACGAGCGAGATCCCAGCAGGAAGCTCGTCGCCGGAAGCTGCCGCACACAGCAACATCGCTAATGGGATCGCTAAATAGTGACGTTTTTTAGCGATCCCGTTAGCGATATTGTGGCATACCCTTAAGGCTACATTCACATGTCCAGTAATCATCCGTTTAAAATGGTTCCAGCAGCAATCTGTTGACAAAACAGCTGTTCAGACACAACTTTTTTTTGCCTGGCTAATAAAAACTGATTTCAACTGGATCCATTTTTTTATGTTAAAGTCTTTGGAAAAAAAAATCCGTTCAAAAGGATCTCTTTTTTGCTTACTGGATTAGATTCAAATGGATGATTAGAAAGTTCACATGTCCGGCAGTATATGTTAACTTTTTTTGTCAATGGATTGCTGCTGGATCCTTTTCAAATGAATGATTATGGCACATGTTAAATTAGCCTAAGTTCAAATCAAATCAGATTTTATTTTTGATATACATTCATGAGAAAAGAGAGACAGGCTGGAGACTGTCTCACTGTATTAACACTGAGCTGAGCAGCTTGCAGTGTATTGAAATACGTGCAACTTGCAAAAGAGAAGCAGTTGAAATGGAGGACAAAACAGGTGTGAACAAATCCGTGTATCACATAATACATTAAAGATAATGCACTAATAAAACAAATGGTAACATGTCTACAAAACACATCCATTTAGTTAGATCACCTTTACTTCCTTCCTTGGTATGGTTTAAAGAGGACTTTTCCCCCAGTTTTAGTATGTTAAACTGGCCAAATCATAGTTTCTGTAAAACTGAATAAAACATATTTTTTATTTTTCCACTGTGGAAATGTTAGTTTATAAAGTTTAGATTCTAATTTTCATTATGACCAAGTTGGCGTTAGGTGAGATTTTTTTTCTGGGGTGTGGTTGCTTTTTCCTCTGTATGATATTGACCAATCAAAACAGGAAAAATAAAAGAACACTCCCCCAGAGAAAGTCAGACTAATGTGATTACAAACAGGGGAAGGTGTAGAGCTTTGTGTCATTACAAACACCTCTGCATCTGCAGCTCTCATCCCATGGCACTGTTAATGTGGGGGGAAAGGGAGTAGAGCAGAGATGAAATTTCTGTGAGGTGAGAGCTGTAGATGCAGATGTGTTTTATTCCACTGATGACATTTACTGTGACTACAGTGACGAGAGCTCGGCTTTGTGAAGCAAGATTTGACATTCTGTGGGGGCGTGTTCTTTTTTTTTTCCTCCCTGCATGATACCTCCTGTTTATGATTGGTTAACATCATGCAGAGGAAAACATCAATGCCTCCCCCACCCCCCAAGAATAATCTCTGATAACACCCCCTTGGTCTTAGCGAAAATCATATAAACTTTAGAAACCAATATAACCACAATACAGATGAGAAATTAAAAAAATAAAAAATATGTTTTATTCAACTTTTTAGCCCCTTTATCATGATATAGCCAGGTTAATATGCTCAGACTGGTGAAAGGTCCTCTAACAGCTGCACTGTTCTCTCCATTGGCACGCCATCAAATTATCACCTTACCGGCTCCGGGTTGTCACTTTCACAGCTTATCAAGGTAGAGGAACTGCAGAATTTTTACATCTGTCATGGATTTAAAATGCAATACATGTACATAAAATTTGAACTCTAGTACGAAATCTAGGTTTACGTTAACCCAGGTGAAAGTTCACATTCGTGTCCTAATCTTGGATCTAAATATCTTCACCAAGGCAGAGTGGTTTATTGGCAACTGATCTGGCATTCAGCTCCCCCCTTGTCTATCAAGATAAAGAGTCCAGCTTTATTCCAGATAAAAATAGTAAGCTTTATTCCAGAAAGATTAAACGCTAGACATACTCACACATATCCAAAATTGTCTACCCTTTTCCTATGCTTTTCAAACTATAGACTCTATCCTCATTCATGGATTATACTTGAATAAGAAACATGTAGGAAAAGGATATATACGATTTTGGATTTATATGAAAATATCTAGCGGTTAATCTTTCATGGATGATCAATGAATAAGGTCTCAATATATAGTTTTAGATATACATGAGGATGTCTATCATTAATCTTGTTGGAATAAATCTTAATATTTATATCTGGAAGACGGCTGGGGAACTCTTTGTCTTGATCTTTGTAGTGCCACGTCGGGCATGGGTGGCTATATTTTATTCTATATTTTGTTTGCCTCTGAACTTTCTAATCACTGGAACCCCTTATGGGATGAAATTTATGCCTGCCTCGTTATTAGGCTATGTCTTGGGGGCTGGTTCCCAGCAGCCCCATGAAAAAAAATTGGCCACCCATTAAATAAAGTAAATAGGGCTTTGCGTTTACGGACTCTAGCTCACAGATCCATATCCCAGGTCAAAACGTACACATGACACATAGCTTTAACATCAAGTCATGATCAGTGTTATCTACCTTGATCGAGAGGAACTTGTTAATAGTTTTTTGAAAGAAGTAAGATTGTGGGGATCATTAAGCTGTCATCCAGGGTGGAACTTGTGATTTATAAAGGGCTGCATGCAATTTTCGTGTAAAACTTGTCCAATCGAGTTTCATGTTTCCACCAAGACTAAGTCCTTCTACTCCATCGGTTGTCAATTTTTAAGAAAGATCTTTTGCCAAATGGGAATTTTACGAAAACGATTTCCTTAATAACTAATACGGGGTCTCAAGGACAAATACACATGTAAAGATAATAAAAGTGGCAATGAAGGGTGGTGATGTCAGGTAATAGAAAAGAATATAATCACCACCACCTGTGTATCCAGGATATAGAATTAGGACATATCGGCTGAGATAAATAACAACAAAAGGAAAAATTCGAATTGAAAGAGCTCAAAAGTGAGTAAAAATATAATTGTATTTATTACAAAATAACACAGGTGCAAGTGGAATCAAAATACCAGAAAAAACGGTGACGCTACACACAGAAGACACAGCTACAATAACAAGGTCACAAAAAATATATATATCATGGCAGAAAATTCAATCAATTTACCGTATATATAAAGTGCCAAATGAAAAAGTGCATATGTGCATGTTCATTATAAGAGGCAATGTAGAAAAATATTTGCAATTCATATGCAGTGTGGCAGACAATAACAGGATTACCCAGTAAAAACAGTATCTATAGAATAGAAAAAGTGCCTGTGTAAATGGTATTAGGCCGGGGTCAGACTTGCGAGAAACTCACACGAGTCTTGTGCAAGTCTCTCGCATCAACACCCGGGGCTGACACCGGCACTCGGACTGGAGCATGCGGCTGCATAGAAATACATGCAGCCACACGCTCCGGTCTGAATGCCGGCGGCAGCGCCGGGTGTTGATGCGAGAGACTCGCTCGAGTCTCGTGCGAGTTTCTTGCAAGTCTGACCCTGGCCCTAGTTCAAATGCCAGTGCAATCATAGTCAAAGTATTTGCACTGAAAGATGGAAACTGTCATCCAAGCTGTGCCGTGGATGCGTCCACCCCGACGCGCGTTTGTAATCAATACAATTATATTATTTTTACTCACTTTCGTTTTTTTCCTTTTGTTGATACTTATCTAATAACGTATAAGAAATTAAGTGGGATCATGCACAATGACATTGATAAATAATATTTACGTTAAAAAGTAACAGAGGACATTTGAGGAAGGATGAGAGTTGTAGACAAGTAGCCAGTGAAGGAAGTGGTGATGACATTATGGGTATACATAGTATATGTCATGTTATATTTGTCTTTGTAGCCTTACACACTGCGTGTGCCATTCATGCTTCAAAAGGCAAGAAAAGCTACAACGCTGTGGACAGTGTAAATTCGCTCATTACTGTGACCGCACCTGCCAGAAGGACTCCTGGGTAAACCACAAGCATGAGTGCGCTGCCATCAAGAAACTCGGCAAAACTCCGAATGACAATATCAGGTAATAAATGTGTTTCTAATGAAAAAATCTCCAGAGCCTAGAGGACCAGTGGTCATCAAACCCGTGAGGCCTTCTGTAGCCAACGTAACTTGACTATGTGGTGTTACTTAGATCTACCACAGAGGTTGTTGAGAGTTTTTCGAGAAACTGACCATTTTAACATGTGTGGAAAATGTATTCCATTTCTGTGGGGGATATAATATCCCATCATAGGAGAAAAGTACAGTGAATTATTAAAAATGGATGCGGGCGACATGGAGCATCTGCCACCTTCAGTTCTGAATGGGTAACTCTCATTTTTAATAGTTTATCCTCCAACTTTTGGTTTTCTTGTTTAATTGCTAACTGAGGCAACTAAAGATTGTTCACCAACCGCCATTCTCCCAATCCAGCTTGGCCAAGCGTGCATGTGTTTTTATTATGGGAGTGGAATAAGCTGCTGTCAGCGTTTGTTGAAACAAAGGATCAGGCATTTAGAAATCAATAAAAAAATACCTTTTCCTCCAAATCGTTGCCTGCTGGGAGGCAGAGGCAGGGAGACCCACAGAAATTAGTATGTGGCTGCCAGTTATAGGTTTTACTTACTCTGGTTCACTCCTGCTTCTCTGGTCTTACTGTTTTTTCATTACTGCCTCTCAGTTTTGTTCCTGTCCTAGACCTTCGTGTTCTGACCTGGTATTTCAACTATTCTCTGCTAGACCATTCCACGGACCAGCAGCCGCTCCTCGATGCAGCCCAGGGGACCCTGTTCAAGTCCAAATCTCTGTATACTCAGACTTGCTAAATGGAGTGTCTTGCAAAATTTTAAAACATTTCAAATCAAAATCTGGCAAAATAGATTTTATGAATCAGGGTAATAATGTTTCTTTGGAGGTTGGGGGAGAATTCTGTCAGCTGTCAGCTTTCAAAGATGCCGAATACCCAATAAATAGCTGTCAATCATTCAACCTTCAGCTATCTCCCCCAATTCTCCCTTAAACAGGAATGCTTTTTTCATATTTCTTGTAGTGGCTTATGTCCTCGAGAACAAATAGAGTGGCAGTCCAGAACTGGATTCTTCTCTCCCCAGGTAATCTCTTGGGGGAGAGTTGAAAGGTCTCCCATACACAATTGGCAGAGCCCGCCATTTTGTTTTGTCATGACCAATTCTTGGGCTTATTGGAGATAGATTAACTTAATTTAATAACAAAGGCGATTGGGGCCTGATGGAATTCAATGTCCTGTCCTAATGTTCTACTTAGATATTTCTGTACTGACAGGGCATTGGGAATATGGCATCATTTAAAGAAGTTGTCCACTACTTTACGGTAGGTCATCAATGTCTGATCGGTGGGATACCTGACCAGTTATGGAGCTGCATAGCACAGCTCTGTCTATTGTATAGTAACCGCGGCCAGATATTGCACATTCACATTCACACACTATTCAAATCAATAGGAAGTGGATGAGCAGTACCCAACCACGGCCACTCTAGAGTAGGGAGAGCTACGCTGCGCAGCTCCGTAACTGATCAGAATCGGCTGCCGCCAACTCCGAGAACAGCTGATTGGTGGGGGTGCCAGGTGTCGCACTCCCATGATCAGACCTTGTTGACATATCCTAAGAATAGGCTATCAATGTTAAAGTAGTGGACAACCTCTTTAAAATGGACGTGTCATGGATCTTAACATCTCTCTTCTTCTCTCTTCTCTCATCTCTATTATTTTGTTATTTTTCCTACAAATTTATAATTAAGTTGACAAATGGGCATTACCATTACCCTTAAATGATTACATGGCACAGTGGAAACATATCAGTGTGGCACATTACAAATCTATTAATTAATATTATCTGCGGTGTCACCAGGCTTGCGGCTAGAATCATGTGGAGGATAGAGAGAGAAGGAAGTGGCCTGACGGAAGGATGCTTAGTCTCCGTCGATGAGCTACAGAACCACATAGACGACTTTGATTCAGAAGAGAAGAATGGATTGATGGAAGATGTTCAGACTTTTCTGGATTATTGGCCCAATCAGGATAAACAGTACAGCATGCAGTTTGTCTCGCACATCTTTGGAGTGGTAAGTCTAAATTGCGATGACTAAAAATTCTTGATTATCCCAGCGCTGTACATGCTCATGGTAGAAGATTCCTGTACAACCAACGGAAGACCTCTTGAGGTGGCCATACAAATGTCATGAAGATCCAAAGACCACCAGATGGGTTTGTTTCACAGATATCGGGGGAAAAAGGATTGGGGATGTTGCCCATCAGCATTCCCGAAATTTTGTTCTCAGAGGGCAGCAAATTATTCCTTCTCCTTGAAAATACATACACGCTTGGTGCCGCATGGGTGTGTTTTCGAGGAGGAGCAATAATGCATGTGCATATGGAGATTAGGAAAAACAGCTGTCCTTCGTCCGATAGCTACTTAAGGTGCATGACCCTCATTGTTTAGATACTAATTTGCTGAAGCAGAGGTGCCGCCCTATAATGACCACCACATATCAGGACTGGAGAAACTTCTCAAAAACGGGCATCTTTGTGTTTGTACTTGACTTAAGTTTTATGCACATGAACATGAAATGAATCTTGGTGCTACAGATTTTTGCTCGGCAGTCTTGATGAAGATTGTGCTGGAGTAAGATGCTCCATAATGATGAGATGCACCATATCCTGACATTATGACCATGAGCATCGTACTGCTGTGATCCAACATCTAGATGAGTAAATGCCATTGGATGCCAGCAAGTGTTGGCATTGGGTGTTTGGCAGCTGCAGTCATGTTTGCAGGCCGGTACTTTTGGTGGGTATGTCATTCAGCTTTGGCATTTCTTTTATTGGTCATGAAGCAATATCAGGTCACACGCTTACTTACTGATGGTCTTCTTTTTTTGTGTCTTTTCTCCATCCCCCTCTGATGTTTTTACATGGAAAGATAAGCTGTAACGGATTTACTTTAAGTGACCAGAGAGGCCTTCAAGCCGTTGGAGTTGGAATTTTCCCAAATCTCTGTCTTGTTAACCATAACTGCTGGCCGAACTGCACAGTGATATTCAACAACGGCAAGTAAGTAGAATATTTACTGCTGAATTACGTATTTTATTTTGTATTTTAACAGGAAAAAAAAGTCAGAAAAATGTAGACTCATTTTGCGGAGAACCAGGAGATGTTACGTATCTAAATTAAACAAGGCAACAAACCTGATGTCTTATTTCAGGACAAGAGTTGGGAAGTAACGAGTTCTTATTGCCAAAAACGACATAGCTGGTGGTTGTCATCTCCTATAGCCACAAAATTATATTTTTAGGCCCATGGTCTCTTCGTGGGCCGGTGTATGGCGTCCCAATGATAAGCTAGAGAAGAATATTGCTATATTACAGCGTGAACTGGAGCCATTCAGAGTTGTAATGTGGACCCGTAGACTATTACAGGCAGCATATAATGAATCTCTGCAGCATACATCATTACCATGGTCATTTCTCATGGACATACATCTTGATGTAATCCTAGCAATCAGAGTATTGTAGGGTCCTTTGTTGGACCAGTCTTACAATTGGTGCAATAAGTGCAACATTTTTAGGAACAGAAGAATCAAGAAAAATCTGGAACCGCTCTCAATTAGACAAGGCCAAAGCAGAAGGGGCTACCACCCCTATTATGGCTTTCACAATGATCCTCTAAAAGGAGCAGAAAAAGCCGCGGCACAATGCCCTCCTCAATCTGAACTGTAGATATTGGCAAGCCCCCCCATAAACATTAGGGTGCAGACGGCCGTATAAATCGTAAAAAGATCGGAACGCAGTGTTCGGACTGGCCGGCGGCTCTCCCGACCCAAGCGTGACAGCTTCATGTATTTCTATGCTCGGGAACGCCCTTAGACTAACGTAGGTCATACCCGCCGATATCGATGTGTTCGGCCGACAGTCTAATGCGTATGGGGGACTCGGACCGATGATTGTCAGGGGAGTTACCGATATCCAATTTTGGACTTCCAATCCATTTGCGCTGCCTGAGATAAGCCACAGCCAGAAATGTCTGAGCGAGCGCGTCTGTGGATGGGTCGAGGCAGCTGCCGGAAAAACAATCAGCCAATCAATTGCTTGTCTGACAGCTATATGTATATGGCGGGATTAAGTCACACACGCATGTCCGCTTTGCGTCTTCTCAAAATGGACAGTTTTTCATCCATACTATCAGTTTGTCACCTATTCTTCATGTGAGCAAAAAAAAAAGATGAACAATTCGGGATGCAAATTGGACAAAAGTTGGACATAACTCTGTTCACATTTAGTAACTAAACCACTGAGCATCGGGGAATAGGAGACAATAAATACAGAAATAGTCACATATCGTAGGAATTAGGCACACGGTCGGTTCTGGTTTTGTTATAAAACTTCAATGGGTTAAGTGCACTTTGTATGGGGATTGTATTCTTTATAATTTATATATTTTGTTTATATAGCGCCATTAATTCCACACTGTTTTACATACATTATCATCACTGCCCCCATTGGGGCTCACAATCTACATTCCCCATCATTATGTCTTTGGAATGTGGGAGGAAACCAGAGAACTCGGAGGAAACCCACGGGAACACGGGGAGAACATACAAACTCCTTGCAGATGTTGTACTTGACGGGATCAGACCCCAGGACTCCAGCGCTGTAAAGCAACAATGCTAACCACTGAGCCACTGTGCTGCACAGTGCTAACCACTGAGCCACCATGCTGCACAATGCTAACCACTGAGCCAGCGTTCTGCACAGTGCTAACCACTGAACCACCGTTCTGCACAGTGCTAACAATTGAGCCACCATGCTGCAAAGTGCTAACCACTGAACCACTATGCTGCGCAGTGCTAACCACTGAGCCACTGTGCTGCACAGTGATAACCACTGAGCCACTATGCTGCACAGTGCTAACCACTGAGCCACTGTGCTGCACAGTGCTAACCACTGAGTCACCATGCTGCACAGTGCTAACCACTGAGCCACTATGCTGCACAGTGCTAACCACTGAGCCACCATGCTGCACAGTGCTAACCACTGAGTCACCATGCTGCCCTAGAAACTTTATTGAAAACAAGCCCTACCCAATACATATAAATGGCTGTTATCACCCAGAGCCGGATGTCATCATTCAGTTCTTAGTCAGACACGAGTACAGGTCGACAATGTTCTGTAATACTATCACCCCTATCATCAGCCAGATCTTTTTGGCTTCGTTATTTGCAGGGAGCTGTGATATATGAAGATCTGTTCTTCTCTATTAGTGAGTTAGTTCAGCACACGGAGATGAAGCCAGTTTCTGAGGATTACCCCCTCTGCTCTTATCCCTTGACATTTATGTGACATTTCATTCATAGAGATGTCGCCGTCTCCGCTTAACCGAGTGTCCTAAGGAAGGACCGCTGTTATCAGCTGACAGGAGGCGGCAGGTGGGTCGTTCTAATTTTTTACTCTTTTATAAGTCAATAGTACAAGTGACAATAGCAAACTTTGTGATACATCTTATTAAAGAAATCCAATTTTTTTTCTCCTCCTGGACTGATCAATCATTTTGAAAATTCACAATTCACACTTAAAATATGTCTTCAGTGAAGACAGATTTTCACATTACGGAGATAGGAGATGAGAGTTGGTGCTGATAAAGTTCTATGGAGAAATAAATGCTCCTCCCTCCTCATTCCCATAGAATTTTAAAGGCACCAATGGTCGTTTCATAACTCAGTAATGGGAAACTCTGTTCTCACTGAATACAGATTTTTTTCCCATGAATTGAGAGTGAGAGATCAGTCCAGGAGGAGAAAGAAGGAGATTTATAAGATATATTACAAAGCTTCTTACTTTCATGTGTACTATTGATTTATGAAATAAAAATTAA
>VIAB01005314.1:39231-49701 GCA_009801035.1 Oophaga pumilio | reverse complement strand
CTCCATTCACATCCAGAACTGAATTCAGTGATGTAGTGGTTTTCTGTTAGACAGGTTGACTCATCTTCATAAATTGATAAAACTGCAAAGTACTTTACTTTGTCCATTAGTGAATTTTATACAGTTTTTTAATTCTATAGTTTACTGCTTGTTGCCTAGGCTGCTGACCACCTCTGAAAACACAAAAAAAGGCACAGTAAAACCAAAAAATACTCTGTTTCAAAAAAATAACAGTAAACAGCAAGTGCTAATAAAAGGATGGAAAAACACAGGGTATTTGGTTTAAACGTTTTTTTGCAAAAAATGTATATTAAGCCGCTCTACCAAACGTCAAGGTATACTCGTATCAGAGCAGTCCCTGACTAATGTATGTAATCCCTATCTGATGTATTTAAAAACCTGGTCATGTGTATAATTCCTGTATGAGCAGGATTCAGAAAGGTAATGTACAATGTGGACACAGCTTAGAACGGCTTTTATGTGCACGGTTCACAAGGGTGGGGTGGAAAACTCCCTGGTCTTGTAGAAACAAGAAAACAATTAATTAAAACAGAAACACATGAGCCATGCACACAGCAAACAAGCCTGTAGGGACATTGCTCACACCACCAGAAGACTGAAAACACACAAAAAAAAGGAACAGTAAGATCAAAAAATACTCTTGCAAAAAAATACCAGTAAACAGCAAGTGCTAATAAAAGGATTGAAAAACACAGGATATTTGGTTAATACACTTTTTGCAAAAAATGTATAATGTGCCGCTCTACCAAATGTCAAGGTATACCCGTATTAGAGCAGTCCCTGACTAATGTATGTAATCCCTATCTGATGTATTTAAAAACCTGGTCATGTGTATAATACCTGTATGAGCAGGATTCAAAAAGGTAGTGTCCAATGTGGACACGCAGCATAGAACAGCTTTTATGTGCACAGCTCACAAGGAGGGGTGGAAAACTCCCTGGTCTTGTAGAAACAAGAAAACAATTGATTAAAACAGAAACACATGAGCCGTGCACACAGCGAACAAGCCTGTAGGGAAAAAAAACGTATTAACCAAATACCCTGTGTTTTTCCATCCTTTTATTAGCACTTGCATAGAAATACATGCAGCCGCACGCTCCTGTCCAAGTACCGGCGGCAGTGCTGGGTGTTGATGCGATAAACTCGTGCGAGTTTCTCGCTTCAAACTCGCTAGTGTGAAACCGGCTTTAGTATTAAATCAGTGTTAGTTTCGGACCACCCATTTACACACTATTCTCTCTTTTCTCACGATTAGTGAAAAACAGATAGTCCATCTGTGTGAAGCACAGACATGGAAACGTGGCCTAAACAAGTGCTTACTGATCCCATGAGGCTTCCAGCATAATTTTGAATGCAGCTCTGAATGTGAATGAAGTATAGCCATGAAGTAACCAAAAATCAGAAAAAGATCGCTCAGCTCCTCGTCCCTCACCTTGCAAAGTAACTGTTGCACACCTGTGCATGTTCACTGCGTACTCTCTTACTCTGGCCATACACACGAGATAACTATTAATTGCTATCTCTCCACACTCCCTTATACACATTTGACCACAGCACAGCCAAGCGTTGATGCATTTTCAACTGGGATAAAGAGGGAAGCTGCTGCCACACTCTTCTGCCGGCGACTTATCTCCCAGGAAAACAAAAAGCGTTGAAATTCCAACTACCTAATCCATTTCTTACTCGATATCATCTGTCGGTGGAGAATCTTGATGTCCACCATATACATTAGATGGTTGGCCGGTCCCGCTTACTTTCTTCTGTTCCTGGCAGCCTTTAAAAAGCCAAAGAGACACTTTTTTTCTTAGTTTTCTTATGTAGTACCATAAAGCCCATCTATGCAAATGCTCTTCCAATAATTGTCTATAGAAAAGACAATTTCCAACTTCACTTCCCCAACTGATCGTCGGTCCCAGTCCTGGATAATCTACCAATAAATAGGCTCAGAGCCGCTGTGACTTCCTCTCGACCCTACTGAACATATTATTAAGGTAATGTATAAATATGGCGTGCAATGATTTTAATGCATTGACTTTGGGGCGGTTAATATTGAACTGTTACAGGCTATGTATCAAAATCTTAATGATTTAGGAAATCAGATTTAATATATAAAATAGTGCAATAATGGTTATAAAGAACATAATGAACATAATGTAATTTTACTCGCTTTGTGCCTAAATTGGAAATTGATGCATAGCCGCCATGTATATTGTGACCCAGAATCTCCCACCCTTTCGATGGAAATTTTTGTACCCATTGTAGACTCTTGTTTTGTTTTTCAGTCATGAGGCTGTTAATTCAATGTATCATACACAGATGAGGTGGGTCGGTGTCACAAGCATCAATGTGAAATCCCTCACTCCTTCCTTTCTCGTGGAATCAATAACCTACACAATGTCTCCATTCCCATATCTTCTCCAATTCTACCATTTCCTTCCTCCACATACCTCCACGTAGACCTCCATTAATACTGACCACCCCTTTCTAATCCCATCCCCCATTCTGTGTATTCCACCTCCTGCCTCAATGAATACTTGGTGCACAACGACGTCCTATGTGATTCTCTGAAAGCATGGAGCATTGTAGTATTGTCTTTGGAGTTTGGAAGTCAACATTAGACAACTTGTTAGCAATGTGGTTCTGAACAACTAATTATTTCTAACAAGAATAAAAAATACTAAAAGTCACATTTTTTTTCCACCAACCTAATGATACCAAATCTAACAGATGTTTTCTTTCTAAATTTTCAAATAATGAAGGTAGACAATACCAATTTGTGGTCAAAATTAGCCCAAAGTAGCTATCAGCTATCAATTTGAAAAGGACGTGTAGATAACAAGAGATTATATTGTTCGTAGAATGTTCCAAAATTAGACTAAAAAGTTTTCTTCTTGAGGGCTGGTCTTCCCTAAGGAGAAGTTCCTCTGTATTTACCTGTGGAGTTCCTCCCACAGTGTAGGAATGCCTTTCCCTAAATATGTAATAATAATCGGAGTCACAAAGTCTTCTAAATTCGACAATTTTGAGAAGACTGTACAACAATCTTATGTGTATAGGAGCTTCGATCATCTTGTAAGGGAAGGAGATGTTCAATTTTGGTTGAACTTGATCTCAGTTGAACTTGATGGATATGTCTCTTTTTTCATCAGTACAACATAAAAAAATCAGTTTTTGATTATTTTGTTCTCAGTCAACATAAGACAGGAGTGGGAAACTATGAAAGTCTCTTTATACTTAAGTGCAGATGGACGGCTGAGTTGCTGAAAGGAAGTGTTCCTTCAGTTCAAAATGGCTGACCATAGCTGCTACTTCCTGTTTTCAACTACAACAGGAACAGCAACCCTGAAGCACAAACTACTCCACAGACAAAGGAACAAGATGATTCATGGATTGGCCACTTCTTCAGTTTTGTCATAAAGGGAGTTGTGCAATTCAAAGTTTGGTATCAGAAAAGGTCAGGATCTTGTCTTTGGGTTCTTAGAGGTATATTTACTTTTCCTCCCCAGCTTTGAGTTAAATAATTCAGTCATTTTGTTGTTAGGAATAAATTGCATAATATATAGGCCCAGATTCAACCCTCTTGATTTTGTCTATATGAGCAGATAGGTCATAGAAAATTATATAAAATCATACCTTGATATCTTCGATCCCTTGTTTTAATCCAGAGAAATCCACATTTTTGTTTAATATATCAACTATCTTTTAGGATCTATGGTTAGGACATAGATCTCCCTGAGAATCTGCCTCCAGAAATTATTTTGAATAAAAAGGGGTGTGTTAGCAGGTTGCGGGATGCAGTGACAGACCGATGGCAGAGCAAGGGTTAACAAATTGAACAAGATAATTGAACAAGGGGTTAACTCCTCGCAGGGAGACAAATGGATAAGGGAAAAAATGTGCAGAACAATAAGTGCAGAATGAGAACAGTCTTTTTAGAAAGAACTTATCGTGTCCTTGCTACTCCTCCATGGCAAACAATCCCGCAGGGAGTTGCAACGGCTGAAACGATGTCCAAACGGGAATCCTTCACACTGCGGTCCATCATCTGGCAGCAGCGGTTGGTTTCCGGTACCTTCCGCTGATCTCTTAGTCCATAAGCTGCTACGGACGGAATGAACAAGGCCACAGCTCTTTCCTGAGTGCACGGGGAACGGACAGTCTTCACTGGCAGGGAGGGCCGCAGATATAGTTCTAGTACCTGGCCTTCTCTACTTTGCCTGTGCACTGTCCCAACAAGCACGGAGCGCTCAGCACCTCTGTCTCTCGCAGTCTCCCTGTCGATGGCGGGGGTCGACAGGCGCAAACTGTCGCAGCACTGGTGCTCAGGGGGCAGAACACGCTGATTGCCCTGCCACACGCTGCTTGCTCGCACCACAACTGACCGTTTCCCCTTCACCACGCCCCCTTCACCTTCGCCATGCCCCCAAGATGAGGTTGATCCAGTCCTTATTCTCTCCACCGGACAACAGGGGAGACAGCCTCAACGGTTCCGGACCCGGCGCAGAAAAGGTACCCACGGCCCAGTCTTCCTCCTTACAGGTGTTACCAGTGTGAGACATGTAATGGCTGAAAGTCTGCTCTCCTGATCTACATGTTTCACACTGGTAACGCTACTTTCATTAAAAATAAGCTCTAGATCCAGATTCTGGGAGAGATCTATGTCCAGCCTATAGATCTTAACAGCTCATTTAAATATGAAAATCATGGATAGCTTGTGAATAAGACATCAGATCGCAGATATCAAGGTATCATGTTATTTCATTTTCTATGACCTACATGCCCATATAGATGGCTAAGGAGGGTGGATCCTTTTGATAGATCCCCTTTAAGTGATTTTTCTTTTTAGTCTTGCGGCATTTGTTGCTGTTTTTTTATTTCAAACTCTACAAAATGATGAGAAAGGTTTAACCAATTCAAGAGCAGGTCATTTTTCTCCCTTCCTGACCAGGCACATTTTCGGGTTTTATCGCACATGGGCTTTTAACTTCTCTAATTTTCTTATTTGCCTCTTTTATTCACAATAGCTACATTTTTATGTCATTTTAGATTCCTTTTTTTTTGCTGATATTGGAGGAAGATGTAATGAAAAATAGTAAATATCTGTCTATTCTCATCTTATCAGTAGGAGATAGAGATGTTTTTGGATTATTATTGCAGATAGTGCTTGTGCGTTCCGCAATATGTGATACTTCTAAAGTAAATATCAGAAAACGGTTTTTGAATGCTTTTATGGTTATGGTTGATCATAGAGAAAGCATTTCTTGTAGTAGGAGAGTTTAATTCATAATATCTTCTGGCCCATGAGTCTCTGGCGGGATCAGTGCAAACTTTTGAGAGAGAGCATAAGATTTAGTAGATAATTCTCCATCTGAAATTGGCAGTAGATCCTATCTACTGAGGTTTCAGTATTCAGCTAAAGTCAAGAAGGTCTAAGGCTACGTTCCCCCACGATGAGCTTTTGGTGAGTTTTTTGATTTCTGCACGCATTAAGTAAAACAGCTTACTTGCATTTTTTAGAAAATACACAGCGTAAAAAAGAAAAAACTAATTGTTGGAACGTAGCCTAAAGTTCAAAACATGTTCATATTGTCCTTGAAGATGCAAATTGACTTCTAAAGAATGTCAATTCATACTATTCACCAATATATATGTTCCCCAATCAAGATATCTGATCTAGTTTTTAAGGAGAGGGTGATATTTTTCTATGTGCAGATGACTTTCTGTCCAGGTCATTCAGAGATGTTGAACAGTTTAGTGGGAAACATATGGTCACATACATGGTATAGTTTGGAACCTACTTTATCCAGATGGGTATTTGTTATTAATGACCTATTAATATGAAGCAATTAGTATTTTGGGTTTCGTGGTCTTTGAAATGTATGGTTCCTAGTAACAGAAGACATGATTAGTGAATGTAAACCAAGCCTAAAAGGTCAACATGCAGTGGAGGCAGTCATTTTATGGAAGGGCCATGTGAACCAGCAAAGACGCAATGGGACCCAGTGCAAAACCCAAAAGTGCTCTGACATGTTGAAGAGGGGCTTATGGACCTTTCCAGTAATTAGGTTCTGGTTAAGGGTGCTATCTCCAAACTGCCCCCAGTATAGGCAAGTCCCATGCACCAATTTTTGACATTGCTAGAGATTATTACCCTGGATCAGGGTTCCCTTTTACAGAAGAGTTGTCAAACTGATTGCAGCTTGCTTATGAATGCTTATTATGGGATCATCAAAGTAGTCAACACATCCAAACCATGAAATAGAAAAATGTATACACTACTTTGAAGTATGAACAGGTGCTAAGCTGGCCATACCTGAGACAACTGTTGGCCGAATGTTCATTCAGCAGATGGCTATCTACCACCTTTCCCATACACAGGTACGCATGGCTGGACCAAGTGTTCAAGTGTTTTCAACCGCGAGACAGGAGTAGGCGGATTATCTCCCCTGAATGGAAAAAGATCAATCGTTGAAATTCCAGTAGTCCGATCCTTCTCTTCCCTAACATGTCGGGGGAGAGTTGAGACGCAGTCATACAAATCAAAGGGTCAACTAGTGCTGCAGAAATCGGTACGTTAGGCTGACTATCATCCAATAGATATGGACCATATACTCGACTTGTACATTTGTCATCAATGGGGAGAGGGTAATAAACCACTGCCGGACACCTCTGGTGGTGACTTTTTGTTTGTGGGAACAAAACTTTCGGTATGTTGAAATTTAACATGCCTGATCCTTATTTTACCCTGTATGTGGTTGGTGGACACTTAGGATTCCTGTCAGACGGCTATCTAAAGTGTATGGGCGTCAATGCTGCCAAAGGAATCTCTTTAGGAAAGTACTGACCATATAACAGTCAAAATAAAAGAGAAATGCCAGTTTGGAGGTTAAAAGTAGACTTTCACAAAATATTTACATGCGGCAAATTTTGCCCGTTATAAATCTATTATATTGAAGGAACGTATTAATTACCACATGGCCAATTAACTGAATAATAATAATAACAGCAATAACAAAAATAATTATTATTAATAAATATATAATTACAATGGAACTTTTTGTAAAAGGAGTACTAATTGTCTCACCCTACTTTTCTTTTGGCTAACCCTTAGCATTTCCAACTTGTTCTGAAATTACATAAGAATGAATATATCTTTATCCATTTCCCATTCTTTTCAAGCATGGTTCATTTTTATATTTCTTGAAAAACCCTTGAAAATTCCGAAAGGGTCAAAAGAAAATATAAGTTTCATAGAAGTGCTAACGTATGCAATGACATGGAGATGATGATGATGATGACTGGGATGATAGTTTGGTTACATCGATGATGCATGAGTATCAAAGCATCAAACTAATACTGATCCACGTAACTCTGAGAAACCCAAGTGCTTGGCCAGACAACCTTCAGCACTCTGACAGCTGTAGAAAGGTCAAAGACCGGACAGGTGGAGTGTTCAACATTACCTGGCCTGCACTGGAGTCTCCCCAGAACCTCTTATATGGAAATACTAATTGTTTTTCTGCCTTCCCAATGACAGAATCGAGCTTCGTGCCCTTGGAAAGATCAACAAAGGAGAGGAGCTTAGCGTCTCCTATGTGGACTTCCTCAATCTCAGCGAAGAGAGAAGAAAACAGTTGAAGAAACAATATTATTTTGACTGCACATGTGAACACTGCACAAAAGGGACCAAGGATGACCTGCTATTGGCGGTCAAAGATGGCGATGATAAGGTAAGGAAGCATTTGTATTTTTGGCAACATTATAATGTAATGTGGCTTGAAGACAGTAGTGTAAGAACAGAACATGCTGTCACGCTTGGTGCCAAAGTTGACCTAAAGTTTTCTTCTGCCACATAAGAGGACAGTGGTTAAAGAGGTTATTCCATGAAAAATATTTATTAACTGTCCATAGGATAGGCGAAAAATATATGATCAGTGGAGGTCCAACCACTGGGGCCCTCTCTGATTTCAAGAATGGAGGTCACAAGATGATAGAGTGCCCTCCATTTCATTAGCTTTTATGAGTGTTTGGGAATGGTAGTGCCCCTTGTCTCTGAGAAAAATAAAGCAGATCTGCACGTGTGACCACCCTGTAGTCTAGTGTTTCTCAAATAAAGACCCACCAACAGGTCATGTTTTCATGATTTCCTTAGTATTGCATAGGTAATGAAATTAATGCTTGAGCAGGTGATGAAATAACCTGTGCAATACTAAGCATATCCTGAAAACTTGACCTGTTGGTGGGTCTTGAGGACTGGAGTTGAGAAACACTGCTCTAGTCACTGGCTATTGGAGCAGTGGTCTTGCATTCACACTACAGTTTCATCACAAGGGACTACAAGACCCCTGTTTTTGTGATCGGTGGCATCGCAACAATCATACATATATCATTGATCATGTGGATAGATGATAAATATTGTTCCTAGGATAATGGTTGTACTGACCATATATGCAGCCCTTATAACCCTTACGGGCAGGAAAGGCGGGACCCACAAGAGGTTGATCTCATCATCCCCATTTAATGAGTAGTCAGGACTTGTTCAGAGATTTGATTGGCACAAATGATACCTCAATCATAATTGATCCAAAAAAGACAAAATCAATGGCATAGACCAGTTTGCCAAAAAGTTGGAAAACGTCTATGTTCTCTACCTGCAAATCAGACGAATGGATCAAACTGGAAAACTTTGTTGAGCCTAGAAAATTGCATTAAGACCTTGTTGTTTATAAATCTGTTGGTGTCAAACAGTTCCTGAAAGGGACATAATTTTATATCTTCTAATGGGGCACAGGTCCATCATGAACATCACTTGAGTAGTAGTTATATTAGTATTTTTCAATTCACAAAATATTAAGCAATATATATATACTTAATTTTTTTTGTCTTTGCTTTGGGGCAACGTATCCTTTATGTAAGCAAATGATAGCAGTACTGTTATTAGCATAATGTAGTCAATGAATGAGGTGGGTAAGAGGATGGTGGTAAATTTTGTACGGGGACCCAGGAAAATCAAATTATGCCTCCACTTAAGGGGGTTATCTAGAAAAATGGCTCCTTTCTATTAAAAATGTTTCCCGTAGTCCATGGGTTGTGTCTGGTATCAAAGCTCAGCTTCACCGTAGTGAATAGAGCTAAGATGCAATATCATACTCAACTTGTGGACAGGGAGTGGGGTCGGTTCCGTAAATTACCTTGTGAGTATTTCCAAAGATACAGCACTTGGGGTTGTGTCTTCCTACACAGTCACCATCGATTTACAGGGTGGACACATTTTCTATTGTCCACTTTGTGTACTGAACATGTGGATTCCTAATTTGTGGGAATTTTTGTCGGGAAGTTGAGTTCGTTCTGTAAAATGTTACCCATTTGGGGAAATTTTCAATATACAAGATCACTTATCCCATTTGTTGATGCAGCCTGCAGAAAATGTTGTGAAAGAAGTTGTCCAATTCTCAAAGAATACCCTGGAGAAAATAGACAAAGCTCGGGCGGAAGGATCTTACCACGAGGTGTGTAGTTAGGGCCAACAGCTGTGGGCGACACTACTTTATTTCCATGGTCTTATGGGGAGATTTGGTGTCAACTATGGGTAAAGCATTGTTACTGGTCTTCTTCTCTATGGCCACCTAAAAGGGAAAAAAACATTTTTATCACCCATGTACCGAGTAAGTGATAAATGCAAAATTGGTGGAAGTGAGACCAAGTGAGCTACCGATGATCTCCAAAGCAGGAGACTCTATTCCATCCACTCTTCAAAGTCTATGGCACTGATGGAAACGAAGAGTTCCCAATGATCGACCCACACTCTCAGCGATCAGATATCTCTCACTATGTGGAATGCCCTTTTTAATTTGTTTCATGAGACTTGGTTACAATCTTTCCTAAAATCCATTTTCCATTTTCACAATTGGGTGACAGGTGGTGAAACTTTGCCGTGAATGTCTTAAGAGGCAGGAACCAGTCTTGGCAGACACCAATATCTACATGCTCCAGATCCTGAGCATAGTCTCTGAGGTGCTGTCCTACCTCCAAATGTTTGAGGAAGCTGCCGAGAACGCGAAGAAAATGGTAGACGGTTACTTGTAAGTAGTTAAAGCTGAAGATACATGAAAATGGGTGACTGACAATTATAACAACAGGGATTAATGATTCATTTATTACCAACAGGAAAATATACCATCCAAACAATGCCCAGCTTGGGATGTCAATAATGAGGGCTGGAGTCACACACTGGCACGCGGGACTCATTGAAGTTGGCCATGGGATGATCTGCAAGGCTTTTGCTATCCTTCTAATAACTCATGGACCCACTCACCCCATTACCAAAGATCTAGAGGTGAGTCCATTATATCCATCACTGGGCTTTATACTCTGAATACAGAATGAAGAAACATTTCATTAGTAGCTTTCTAGAAATTGTGAAAAATCTGTATATGATTAAGAGTATAG
>VIAB01005313.1:0-11795 GCA_009801035.1 Oophaga pumilio | reverse complement strand
CCCGATACTTGCGGTATCGGAATGCTCAACCCTACTCACAACACGTAGTGAGCTGGAAGAAAATACACATCACTGCCACCATTAAGCAAAGGGACACATATGTCCCCTCCATTACTTTTCCAGTGACTTTGTCGCAATAAACTAGCACCCTGCATATAGTGAGGAGTAAAGTCTAATAGCTGCAGACAGAACATGGGTCCTGTGTAGTGATGAGCGAGTATGCTCGTTGCTTGGGTTTTCCCAAGCACGCTCAGGTGATCTCTGAGTATTTGGGCGTGCTCGGAGATTTAGTTTGTGTCGACGCAGATGAATGATTTGTGGCTGCTGGACAGGCTGAATACATGTGAGGAATGCCTGGTTGTTAAGAAATTCCCTCATGTATTCAGGCTGTCAAGCAGCCACAAATCATGCAGTTGCTTCGACAGAAACAAATTCTCCGAGCACGCTAAAATACTCGGAGATCACCCGAGCGTGCTCGGGAAAACCCGAGCAACGAGCATACTCGCTCATCATTAGTCCTGTGTGATCGCCTGTAAAGTAGTTTACTATGTATACAAGTGATACTGTCTGCTCTAGTAGATTTCAAGGTTACAGGAAGATTTCACAATGTAGATACCTATCTTGAGAAGCGATTTCAATATATTATGTTGAGTAATCTATACATATGGATGATCAAATAATTACAATGAGACTTGTAGTCAATACTGATTAATGCAATCCATGAAAGGACCTGGAAATAGAGGAAGCACTCTTCTTAGGTCATTAGAGATCTAAAAGTAATTAAAACTAAACTAAACACCTGTTAGAAGGATGTTGGTGACAAAAAGCGCATAGTTCAAATGCATATACAAAGCGTATATACAACTCACAATTCACATTTATCACTGCATAATGAATGTAGCTACATAGGCTTCTAATTCTTAAAAGAAAGTGATGGCTAGAGAAGGGGGTGGTGAGGGAAAGAAAGCGGAAAAACAGGATTAAAAAGTTTTTTATATTATTATAGCATTATAACCGCAAGGAGTGCGAAGCAAAGGCAGAACCGCAAGGAGTGCGGAGCAAAGGCAGAACCACAAGGAGTGCGGTGCAAAAGGCAGAACCGCAGGAGTGTGGAGCCAAAGGCAGAACTGCAAGAGTGCGGAGCAAAAGGCAGAACTGCAAGAGTGCGGAGCAAAAGGCAGAACCACAAGAGTGCAGAGGAAAAGGCAGACCCGCGAGAGTACAGGGCAAAAGGCAGAACCACAATAATGAACACAAGGATACACACAACAGGATAGGGAAGGCTACAGACATGGATATATCAGACATAGAAATAGGACTGAATACAGACAGGGTCAGGTACAAGATAGGGTACAGGAACTAGGATACAGTCCAGGATATGCAGCCTCCTTGAGGGCAGAATAAGTAAGGCACAAAGCACAGAAACAGATCTGGGTACAAAGCCCCCAGAGAAGGTGGAAAACAGAACAGGACCTGGCAGCTCAGCAGCAAGATACTGACTAAGAGAATTGATTGCTCTGGCAGCCTCCAAGGGGTGGGGCTGCCTTAAGTACCAGAGGCTCCTTGACAGTTGGCTGATGACACCTTAGGTAGGTGCACACTGGCTCTATAAGAACCTGGAAGTGCTGGTGCCATCCCTATGCATACAGCCAGGAAGCATGCCCAGAGCAGACAGGAGACATGAAACACACAGCATGGAGTCGGCAGAAAACAGAGTTCACAGCATTGCCCAGAGTAGTGAGTAAGTTGATGTGTAAGGCAGGTGGGGGATTGGAGGCTATGCAGTGATGCCGGCAGGGTTGTTACAATTGCCTTTCCTGCCTGGTGAACATTGCCCTTCCAGCCTGGTGCAGAGTGCCCTAACAGCCTGGTGTAGCATGCCCTATCAGCCTGGTGCACATAGTCATACTTTGCTTGCTATGTGCCCAAATTAAATACTGTCCTCTGGTGCAGGCAGGTGACAGGACAATCTGCATAATTTTGTATGCCAGATTACCGCTGGACAAACAATGAGGTCATACCATCTTGATGTGGTTTTAGATTGGATTGCTGAGAGTGGCCTGGCACATGTGCTATATTTGGTGGTATAGAGCTTCTTTAAAAATTGCTCCGATATGTCAGAGTGCAGGCAATGTGTCCCCGCTTTTGACATTCTCAACCTGCTGCTGCTCACCTGTCTGCACTGCAGCATCACACCTTCTTTCTCACTCACAACCTCATATGAAACATATTCATGAGTTGGAACTCCACATTGCATATACTGGAGAAACTCTGCGATCAACAGCAAGCAATAATGGAGCTTCAGCTGCAATAAGCACGGTAGGTGACTCTGCAAAACTAAACCACTTCATCACCAACAAGTGGGTAACAATGCAGGACATGTGTGCCGTGCTGCATTGCTTCAAGTACTCCACCAACATCAGCGTTAATATCCCACTTCTATGCCTGCTTGCAAAAATGCTTCAGGCAATGATAGATGAGGTTGTGGCACAGGAGAAAGAGGAGGGACCATTCACACCATTATCAAGCCAGTCATCCTCACATGGTTTGGAGGGTGGGTTCCTGTACAGTGGCCAGGTACACAACTGTCCATCCAAGGGACAATTTTAGAGCAAGAGAATGAGGAGAAGGGGAATATACCATGTTCACAGCATGGTGCCACTCAAAGCAGCTCACAGGCATCACTGTCACACGGCTTTGGAGATAAAGAGGACCCAGATGATACATCTCCCACTGAGGATGGCCTGTTGTTGCTTCTGGCAGCATGGCACACACGAGCCAATACATGCTGTTGTGCCTGTACAGCAACCGCCAAGTTGCCCAGATTGTTACCAGTGATGATTACTAGTTGGCCACTCTGCTTTCTGGCCTCCCCAAATTGAAAAAACCAACAGTAAGCAAAAAACAAAAACAGTGTTGATTAAACGGTCCTTTGCCTCCACCCATTCTCCTTCCACAGCCACATCTACCTCTATCTCGCCTCCTCCACTTATTTTAAGTAATTTACCTAAGAGACAAAAACAAACCAGTATTGGATACCTCCTCCTCCGTCTCTTCCACCTATATTACCATGTCTACCTCCTCCACCCACTTGGACTTCCTGGTTAAAGATCATTTTTTTTATTTTATGAACTTATATTAGGTAATTTCCTTCAAAAAAATTAAAACAAAAACAAACAAAACCACAAAAAATATTGGCTACCTCCTCCGCCTCTTTCACCTACACTGCCACTTCCCCCTCTTCCTCCACTTGGACCTCTGCCTTCTGGTTCAAGATTATTATTATTTATTTTGTTTTTTTATTCTATGTTATTTTAACTCATTTTCCTATGCACATTTGTTTCTAGGGCAATTGTACTGCTCTTACCTCCATTTTGTTCATTTTTTCAGCCGATAGACCCTACTACAACCATTTTACAGTCATTTTATAGGACAAAAAGTCACGTTCTCATTGGCTTCTCTGTGGTTCTGGTTCAGTATCAAGTTCATATCAGGTTCTGGTACCCGAACCAAACTTTGGACTGCAGTTCAACCGAACCCGAAGAAACCAAACAGCCACGGGTACGCTTATCCCTACTCCTAATCTCTCTAAGGGATCACGCAGCTAACCATACTTTTTTGGAGTATTTTTGGATCAATATTATTCTACGGTACACATGTCTGATATTTTACCAGACTGAGAATATTTAATACAACATTCAGATCACAAGTCAATGAGTCTGTGGAAAAAATCGGACCACACTTGGATTACATCAGAGTGCTGTCCTTTTTTCACTGCTGACAGAATAGAGAAGATGGAGAACTTTTTTCCCATCTTCTCCTTATCTGAGAAAATCAGATCTCACTCTAATCATACTCTGATCAAGCTCTGATCAGAGTTTGATTATAGTGTGATTATCATAAATGGCCTGATTATCTCTGATAAGAAAAGTACAGTAATGTAACCCTAGCCTAACAATGATTCCTCACCAACTCGCATTGGCTTCTCTTATGTCCTTTTCCAATTACACCATTAACATAGACAGAACATACACAAGAACAGAAACACATTGACAGATTGAGGAGGCAAAGACTACCATTACAGCAGAGAGCAGGTACAGTAGGGAACATTGTAAAGGACATACAGTAGGTGATACAACCTGACATGTAGATCACCATTTACATTAAAAGACACAATATTTTCTCAGAAATAGAACAGTTACAAATTGTGTTAAAATAAACTGAAAGTCATTAATACCTTTTAGGAAAATACTTCAAAAAGCATTATAAATCAAAATTCCCATAGGCTATCTCTGATGGATATATGAAAACTGTACAGAAGAAAGTGATTTAGATCTAAAGATTTAATCTCATCAGTATTTTTTTTTCTTAATGTACCTTTAGGGTATCACTATTAATTAATTTTCTCTTAATTTTTTGGAAAAAAAAATCTGTTATTTTTGTATGTGTAGTTAAATCAAATAGTAATAAGATACTTGACATATATGATTTTACACTTTAATCTATTTGAAAATATTACAATTATCTATTCCTGAAGCCATGGCTTCAATGCATCAATAGCAAGTATCTTCATCAAATTGACACACTGTGTTAAGGGCCTGCGGAACGCACCGAATAGATATTAAGGAGAGGTGCGTTCGCAGCCCGGGGTCCACCGTGCAGGCAGAGCCTGCTGCTAGTAAAATGGCGTAAATAGGCAGTATGAGCGAACTCTATTATCCCGCAGAGTTGCAGATATAAACGCCGTAGCACTATGTGGCGATATAAGCGGACTCTGTTAATTCACAGAGCCACTGTAACAAAGACTGTGTCCTGTTAGACTCACAGGGAACACAGATGACTGCTAAGTGGATTGCAGTCTGTGGTCATGCAATCAGAACCCAAGCAGTAATTTCCTCACCGGAGTAGCAGCTATTCTAATGGCGTTTTCAGCCAAGCCCTGAACACGTGCATACAATCTCCTCACCGGAGGTGCCGGTATTCTAGGGGCTTATTTCAGTCAGACCTAACCACATGCATACATGACCACACTGGCGTAAGCATGTAACAGATTTGATACTAACGCACAACGGTGGGGTAAGGACAGCCTTTTATAGCAGCCATGAGAAAAAGACCTTCCAGGAAGAACCAATGGGAACCTGCTTCAGAACATCAACAGCCACAGGACCTTCCTGAAGGACCAATAGGAGTGGCAGCTGTGTCTGAGCATGTGACCCCTGATCTCCAATGAGAGATCTTGCCCTGGGCATGCTTAGATGAAGAAACAAAGGAATTAATCCCAAATCTGCCTGCTTCAACACTGGTTGCAGCAGAAAGTCTCTGCACAGTACTGGGCCGGGCAAGACGCTGGGACCGACGTCTCTGCTGAGCAGGAACCACTGCGGCCATAGACGGATGGGGGGCCCGCAGCGGGAACAGCTCGAGATTCCCCTTGTGCAGAAGTGGGAACTCGAACACTAACATTACCCCCCCTCCTAGTGCCACCCCCTTCTTTGGACCTCGCAGCGCTCAAAGGCAGCGATGAGCTGCGGAGCATGAACATGCTTGCCAGGCTCCCAGGACCTATTCTCAGGCCCATAACCCCTCCAATCCATCAAATAATTTTTTTTGCCTCTTACCACCTTGCACCCAACAGTGGCGTTCACCTCATGATCGTCGGTAGATGAACCCGACGTCCCGGCAGATGACTCGGAAAACCGGGAAATGGCCACGGGTTTCAAGAGGGACACGTGAAAGGTGTTAATGATACCAAGGCGAGGCGGAAGGGCTAGGCGGTAAACCACTGGGTTCACCTGCTCAAGAACTTTAAAGGGACCCAAAAAGCGAGGTGCCAACTTGGTGGATTCTACACGTAGCTTAATGTTTCGGGCAGAGAACCACACTAGGTCACCCGGAGCAAATGTAGGAGCGGGACGCCGATGGGAATCGGCAGAAGACCTCATCCTCTCTTTGGAGGCCTGAATGGCATCCTGGGTGCGGTCCCAAATGTCCCTTGCCTCCACAGCCCAGTCTGCCACCCTGGAATCGGCAGAATTCACGTGCATGGGCACTGGTACCCGTGGATGCTGACCGTAGTTCAGGAGGAATGGGGTCTGTCCGGTGGAGTCAGCCACAGCATTATTTAGAGCAAACTCAGCCTACGGTAGCAAGGATGCCCAGTCATCCTGCCTGGCAGAGACAAAATGTCGCAAGTATCTGACCAAGGTCTGGTTGGCCCTCTCTACCAACCCATTCGTCTCGGGATGGTATGCAGAGGAGAGATTCAACTCAATGCTGAGTAAACGACACAGCTCTCTCCAGAACCGAGATGCAAACTGGGGACCTCGAACACTGACAATTTTGTCTGGCATACCGTGTAGGCGGAAAATATGCCTAATGAATAATGCTGCCAAGGCCCGTGCAGACGGTAACAATGGTAACGGCACCAAGTGCACCATTTTAGAGAAGTGGTCGGTTATCACCCAGATGATGGTGCAGCCCCGAGACTTGGATAAGCCCACCACAAAATCCATCCTGACCATCTCCCGGGGCCTGTCTGCCACCAGCAAAGGGAAAAGTAGCCCAGCCAGCTGTTGTCGAGGGGATTTATTCTCGGCGTAGGAGACGCACGCCTGAACATACTCCCTGATGTCACGGGTCATCTGCGGCCACCAGTATGCCCTCGCCAGCAACTCAGAAGTCCTTTTTGTCCCAAAATGTCCACCCACCCTGGACAAATGTGCCCAAGAGAGTACTTCCGGTCGCAAATTGGTGGGCACAAAAGTCTTGCCCGGAGGCACAGACTCAAAAGAAACCGGAGCCACCGTTCTTAGGCTCTCTGTGGGGACGATAAGCTGAGGCTCCTCCTCCACCTCCAGAGAGAAGGACACCACAGAACGAGATAGAGCATCGGCGCAAATGTTCTTCTCACCAGAGGGGAAATGGAGGGTGAAATGGAACCAGGAGAAGAACAGGGACCATCTGGCCTGACGAGAATTTAGCCGCTGGGCGGTCTGTAAATAGACCAAATTTTTGTGGTCAGTGAAAACTTGAAAGGGAAAGCGAGCCCCATCCAGGAGATGTCTCCACTCGGAAAAGGCCAACTTCATGGCTAGCAACTCCCTATCCCCAAAAAGAAGAAACAAGGATGTTTCCGACCTTGAGCATCCTTTTGAAAAAGGACTGCTCAAGCACCAACGGATGAGACATCAACCTCCAATATAAAAGGCTTATCAACCTCGGGGTGATGTTAGATGGGAGCGCTAGCCAAATGGGACTTAATTGAAGTAAAGGCCTCGGAGACCTCTGACCACAATTTGGGATTGGCTCCCTTCTTTGTGAGGGCTACCAAGGGAGCTACCAAAGTGGAGAAATGGGGAATGAATTGGCGATAGTAATTAATGAACCCCATAAAGCGCTGCACCGCTTTAAGAGAATGGGGTTCTTGCCAATCCATCACAGCCTGTAGTTTGGCAAGATCCATAGCCAATCCCTGGGCGGAGATGATATAGCCCAAGAAAGGTAAAGACCTCTGCTCAAACAAGCATTTCTCCAACTTTGGATAGAGGGAGCTCGCCCGTAGCAGGTCGAAGACTTTGCAGACATCCCTCCTGTGAGAGTCAATATCTGGAGAAAAGATGAGAATATCATCCAGATAGACTACTACAGAGGTGGAAAGCATATCCCAGAAGATGTCATTGAAAAAGTCTTGGAAAACGGCTGGGGCATTACAGAGCCCGAAGGGCATCACCAGGTATTCATAATGCCCATCCCTGGTATTAAAAGCTGTCTTCCATTCGTCCCCCTCACGGAAGCGAATCAGGTTATAGGCAACACGCTGATCTAATTTAGTAAATACCCTTGCTCCACGGAGCCTATCAAAGACTGTGATGGCGTTAAGACCTCGGTAATCTATACACGGACGTAATTCTCCACTCTTCTTCTGCACAAAGAAGATCCCCTCTCCTGTTGGTGACACCGACTTGCTAATGAACCCTCTTGCAAGATTCTCCTGGATACATTGAGACATAGCCTCCGTCTCAGGAAGAAAGAGGGGATAGACCCTTCCCCGAGGAGGTTCTGCTCCAGGCAAGAGGTCAATAGGACAGTCGTAGGGACGATGGGGCGGCAGAGTCTCCGCAGCCTTTTTAGAGAACACGTCTGCATATGACTGATAGCACTTGGGAAGAGGAGAAAGATCTGCTGGTATCTCTGTAGTGGTAACCTGAATGCACTTCCTGACACATCTGTCCTTACATGACTCACTCCAACCCAGTATCCTACCGGAGGTCCACTCAATATGAGGGGAGTGGGAACAGAGCCAGGGTACTCCCAGTAGGATTTTGTCTATTCCCTCGGGAAGGACGAGAAGGGAAATAATTTCCTGATGGGAAGGGGGTACACACAAAGTAAGAGGGACAGTCTGATGTGTAATTGACGAGGGCAATGTCTACCCATTCACTACCCAGACAGTCAATGGTTTGTCGAGCGCTACCAGATGTATTGCATGGCGACGAGCAAAGGTAGATGACATGAAATTCCCCTCTGCTCCTGAGTCCACACAAAGCTCGACTGTAAGTGTGGAAGAGTCTACAGTGACTGTCCCTTTAAATTTCATCTTGGAGGAAAATGCCACTTTCTCTAGTGAACCTCCTCCCAGGGCCACTAGACACGATCGCTTCCCCAATCGCTGTGGACATTTGTTAGCATAGTGTCCTGTCTGCTGACAAACGTTACACACCATGGATACTCGGAAGGCCCGAGACTCAGGTCCTGCACGAGGAACCTCTTTGGCCTTTTGGGGTTCGGACACCAGATCGGGGGATTCGAGAGGTTTGGCAAAGGTGGGAGCCAACCGAATCTTCTGCCTACACTAGGACCGCTCCAACCTCCGCTCGTGAAAGCGGAGGTCGATGCGGGTAGATATGGAGATAAGCTTCTCCAGTTTGATGGGAATCTCCCTGGTAGCCAAAGCGTCTTTAACATGGTCAGCCTGTCCTCGCCAGTAGACTGGAATGAGAACTTTATCCGACCAGTCTAGCTCTGAGGCCAGAGTTCGAAACTGGACGGAAAACTGACTGACCAAAAACGAACCCTGTGCCAATGCCAGCAGTTGGAACGCAGTATCGTGGGTGACCTAAGGTCCTAAAAAGTCCTTTTTAATAGCCTCCAGGAAACGAGGAGCACTCCGCACCACACAATCATCGCGCTCCCACATCGGCGTTTCCACTCCAACGCTCTGCCCGAGAGTAGAGACAGTACAAAACCCACTTGTGCCCGATTCGTGGGGAAACGTGCAGCCAGAAGCTCGAGCTGTATAGAGCACTGACTCACGAATCCCCGACATTGCTTGCTGTCACCGGCAAACTTGTCAGGAAGTGGGAGGTGGGATAATGTAGGGGCAGAGGAGGCAGGGGACAAACTGGCCGCAGCCACGCTAGCAGCCTGAACAGCGACTGCGGTAACATCCACAGCTGAGGTTGTACGCTCAAGAGCCGCCAACCTATCCTCGAGCTGCTGGATGTATTGCAGTAGATGCTGGTCATCCGCCATTTTACTAGCCAGACCCTGGCGCTAGTAATATGTTAAGGGCCTGCGGAACGCACCTAATAGATATTAAGGAGATGTGCATTCGCAGCCCGGGGTCTACCGTGCAGGCCGAGCCTGCTGCTAGTAAGATGGCGTAAATAGGCAGTATGAGCATACTCTGCTATCCCGCAGAGTCGCAGATGTAAAAGCCGTAGCACTATATGGCGATATAAGTGGACTCTGTTAATTCACAGAGCCGCTGTAACAAAGACTGTGTCCTATTAGACTCACAGGGAACACAGATGACTGCTAAGCGGATTGCAGTCTGTAGTCATGCAATCAGAACCCAAGCAGTAATCTCCTCACCGGAGTAGCCGGTATTCTAATGGCGTTTTCAGCCGAGCCCTGAACACGTGCATACAATCTCCTCACTGGAGGTGACGGTATTCTAGGGGCTTATTTTAGTCAGATCTAACCACATGCATACATGACCACACTGGTGCAAGCATGTAACAGATTTGATACTAGCGCACAGCTGTGCGGTAAGGACAGCCTTTTATAGCAGCCATGAGAAGAAGACCTTCCAGGAAGAACCAATGGGAAGCTGCTTCAGAACATCAACAGCCACAGGACCTTGCTGAAGGACCAATAGGAGTGGCAGCTGTGTCTGAGCATGTGACCCCTGATCTCCAAAGGGAGATCTTGCCCTGGGCATGCTCAGATGAAGCAACAAAGGACATAATCCCAAATCTGCCTGCTCCAACACTGGTTGCAGCATCAAGTCTCTGCACAGTACTGGGCTGGGCAAGACACTGGGACCGACGTCTCTGCTGAGAAGGAACCACTGCTGCCTGAGACAGACGGGGGACCGCAGCGGGAACGGCTCGAGATTCACCTTGTGCAGGAGTGGGAACTCAAACCCTAACACACTGTTTTCTACAGCAATTATATAGTTTCTCTGTTTGGTAACAGCTACGCTTTTTAACCATAGATATTAACATAAGGTGATATGACAAAAAAAGATTACTGTATGTATTCATATAAAGTATACTTATATATGTATACACAGTACTGTGTAAAACTTTTAGGCAGGTATGCAAAATGCTGCAAAGTAAGAATGCTTTAAAGAAAAGAAGTGTTAATAGTTTATTTTTATCAGTTAACAAAAAACGCAAGATGAAAGAACATAACAGGAAATTAAATCAAATCAGTATTTGCTGTGACCACCATTGGCCTTTACTAGTAGCAAAGCATCCATTCTTCTAGGTACGCTTGCACATAGTATTTGAAAAAATATGGCAGGGAGGTTGTTCCTAACATCTTGGAGAATTAACGACTGAACTTCTGTGGTTGTAAGCTTGTAATAATCATTTGATGTTTCTTCGTGTAATCTCAAACAGACCTGATGATTTTGAGATTAAGGGGGGCCATGCAATCACTTACAGCTCTTATTCTTATTTACGCTGAAGATATTTTTTAATAAAAATAGTTCTTAATGACATTGGTTTTATGATTATGGTTGTTATCCTGCTGCAGAATAAATTGAAGCCAATTAGATGTCTCTTCAATAGTATTTTATGATTTTTAAGAATCTGGCTATATTTTAGTCTTTATTACCGTATATTGCTTTCCAACACTTAGTTGAACAAACTGCTTTCTGTTACAGACAAATATTTCAAGTTGCTGCCATTTTTTCTACATACTAGTTTTTATGGTTTCATGCAAAGTTTTGTCACTTGGACTTGTTTACATGTCGAATGTATGGTTTTAGTCAAAATTCCTTCATGAATGCCACCTTTCAGAAGACCTCTATAAATGGTAGATGGGCATAGCTAAGTTTCACTCATTGGTGCCAGTTCTGAGGTGATGGCACTGCTGGATGTCTTCTAATTTCAATGGAACATAAACATGATATGCCTATCATCTGCCACACTAAGATACTAACGTTCCTTCAGGGAGGCATTTGATGAGTTTCAATTTTTTTTTCTGCAGATTGAAACTAAAAAAACAGCTAATGTCATTAAGAACTATGTTCAGTGCAAGGAACAAAAAAGAATCTTGGTAGTGGTAACGTAGCCCTCTTGGAGCATTGATCTCAACAAAGTGTAGTCAAGCCAAATGTTGATTTCAGTTAGATTCTAAGTTTATTCATTTATCTTTTATTTTAATTGATACAAATGAGCTGTTATGACTTTTGTTTTTAAAGTATTCCTAATTTGCAGTATTTTTTCCACAATAGAACTAAAATAATTTAACCCCTTAACGACCGCCGATACGCCTTTTAACGG
>VIAB01005312.1:83458-94102 GCA_009801035.1 Oophaga pumilio | reverse complement strand
ATAAATGGCGCTATATAAATGTATAATAATAATAATAATTTTGTTTCCTTGACATAAATATGTGACTTTACATTTATCTGCATTAAATTTTAATTGCCATTTCTCAACCCAAAACTCCACTTACCTAAATTACTCTACAATATTAAATTAGCCTCTTCTGTGTTGATTTCTTTGCAGAGTTTAATATCCTGCGCAAACATTGAAATTCTAATCTGTATGTCCCTGCATGAGATTGCAGCTCATACTTTCTGTGAGTTTTAACACTTCCCTGCCTGTTTTAGGGAAATGTTCTACCTCACTGAAGAATCAGCTGTAATTCCATGCTGTTCTGTCTGTATACTTTCTTTTGCTTCTGCCCCTGCCCTGAGATGTGGTGCGTTCAGACCTTGTCCCTGTATGGTCAGACATGGCAAATACACAGTACACAGCAGGGGCTCATTTATAATATTATATCAGCACAGGAACATTTTTTAACACATCCAAATGTGAATCACATTATCATTTCAAGATCTTAATTGATTAAGATTAACTTTTGGGACAACCTCTTTATGGCAAGTTTTTTTCTTTGTATTACTGTATATTATGTATTATTTCTCTGTAAAGCCACAGAGGTGTTTCTTTGCTATTCTGAAATTTGAGTATTACCTTGTGTAATAGAGATAAATGTAAAGCATTTCCCAGTAATCTGGCATTCTGTATACTCTGCATATCCATTGAGACCTTTTTAGAAAAAAACACAGATGGCTGGCAGCATCATGATAAAAATGCTCTGTCATTATGGGCCTTGACTTGACGGGAAGCACAGCTGTGAATATAACAGCTGGTATCATGCAGGACACATTATAGCTATTTATACACAACAAAGTTCTTTATGATCACCCAAATTCCACTGTCTGCTCAGTCCATTATCCCATTTTATTGTTTTAAAACAGTAATAGTTAACTCCTACAAAACCAGAAAGGGTTGATCTTAAATAACCTGATGCTTTGTAGAAAATTTGCACTTGTGGTGTAAAGAGGATCTGGCACCAGATTTCCCAGTACAAACTGCATATATTATATACTGGCCACATAATTCTTTTACAAATTTCGCCTACCTGCTATTGGAATGAGCAAATTACTAGTGATGAGTGAGAGTGCTCATCACGACTTGTTACTCGCTCAAGCATCACTGTGGTCGGGATGCTCGCTAATCGGCGAGTATTTTTTGAATGCTTGAGCAGGAGCTTGAGTCCCCGCCCTGCATGTTTAGCGCTTTTCAGACAGCCAATGACCATGTGGGGATTACCTTCCAATCACTGTAAAGCTGTAGCCATCTTGGTTGTGGCATTACTGCGATTGACTGGTCACATAGCGTCATCGGGTCTATATAACACCCATAATGCTATGCTCGGCACACTGTACCCCGGACACAGGCAGCCTAGGGAGAGGTGCTGATGAGAGAGGGATTGAATTGTAGCTGCTTATTAGCCAGGGATTCAACCACATTAATATTTCTGTTAACTACAACAGCAGCCCTTCTAAGGGATAATGATAATCAATAGTAATACTGCTGTTAGCAGCATTTAGGGATAGGTTGTGCTGAAGCGATCATGTAGGACAGGAGAAGGTGAATTGTATGTCCTTTATGCTGCAGCCTGCAACTGATGCCAAAACTGCTTCTCAGAGCTAATAATATTTTCTTTGCTCTTAATCTTGCACATAGTTCTCAGCAAGGAAATATTATACACCATTTTTACTGCTGCAGTTGTGCATCAAAAACATACAGCCAGACTTAGTTGAATCTCAATAGCATTGCTATGTTGATGCTACAGTCTCATACGTCCATCTCAATTGGGAAAATTTTGCTGGCATTGTAATAATGCAATATTTTTGAGCAATGAAATTATATACGGCATTGATCGTGCTACCATTGGACCTCAAAACCTCCCCAAAAATAAATAGTTAAAAAAAATTCCAATGCTATATTTATACTGCAGTCTCATGTATCCATCTCAATTGGGCAAATTTAGCTGGCATTGTAATAATGCAATTTATTCCAGCAGTGAAACTTTATATGGCATTTATAGTGCTAGAGTTGGGTCTCATCCCCGCCCCCCCCAAAAAAAAATCGCATTGCTATATTGATAATGCAGTTTTATACGTTTATCTGAAGGGGCACAATTTGCTGGCATTGTAATACTGCAATTTTTTTCTGCAGTGACATTTTATATGACATTTTCCATGGTATAGTTGGGCTTCAAAACCCCCCCAAAAATTGTTTGTTTGCAAATAGCATTGCTATATTGATACTGTAGTCTTATGCATTCATCTGTAGTGGGCAAATTTTTCTGTCACTGTAATACTGTCTGCAATGTTTTCTCAACAGGGCTATATCATGCATAATTAAAAAAGGGCAAGACGTGTTAAGGGATGGGAAAGTGGATGTGATGCTGATGGTGAGCGCAGAGGCCAAGGCCGTGGGCAAGAGGAAACAGTGACTGCAGCGAAGCACAACAAACACACTCATCATGTCGATCTAGCTTCTTATCCTACTTTGTAGGGGGCACTGGACACCACTCTTGAAGCCAAACCAGTGTGAAAAGGTTGTTGGATGGATAGCAGATAATGCTTCCAGTCACTTTTCCAGCACCACCCTGTCTACTACACTGTCCAGTCTCTGTAGCCGTGATTCTGGAGCTCATAATTTCACCATGCCGAGTGCCTGGAGACAAGTGATCCCACACTTGGACACTCTAAAGAGCTGTTCACATTTCTATTTATAGATTCTGGCCTCTTTCTCTGCCCGTTTCAACCTGGGCATGAGGAGATCGCATGTAGTGATGCACAAATAGTTGTGCAGCCTTGCTCACAAGAAGGAGACTGTGGGAAAATACAATTACTGTCACAAGAGCTGGATGATGATGAGACACAATTGGCAGCAAGTGGTGTTGTTACATCACTAAGTCTGGAGCAGGACCACAGTGCGGAAGTGGAAGATGAGATGGTGGACGATGAGGTCACTGACACAACCTGGGAAGGTTGTGAGGACAGCAGGGCACAGGGAGAGGAATCCACAGGTCCACAACAGGCTGGAAGAGGCAGTGGGGTGGACAGAGACACAAGACGGGCAGCTGAACCCTAGAGCACCAACACGGGTGAAGTTGTGAAGGGAAAGGTGTTCCCAAGTATGGCCCTTTTTTAAAGACAGTCCACATTTACCCAATAAAAGTCATTTATAAAATATGCAATGGCAGCATCAGCCAAGGCCGCCCAACTATCAGCCTGAGCACAAACATGCTTAGGCACATGAAATCAAAGCACCCGACTAGTTGGGCCAAACGCCAGGGTTCAAAAACACTGCATGCAGGTGACACACTGCCTCTTCCCTGTCCAACAGGCATGCCAGTCCACTGTCCATGAAGTACCCTGAGATGCTTCCCATCCTGCCTCTGTCATAGCACACTTGCTCCCACCATCAGTAACGACCTTCTTGTCCCAGCACAGCGGTCAGTTGTCCCTACTTCAGTCCTTGGAACGCAAATGTAAATAATGTTCCACCCACCGACAGGCTACCATAGTAAACAGCAACATTTCCAGACTGCTTGCCCTGAAAATGTTGCCGTTTAGGCTTGTGATGACAGAAGCTTTCTGCAACTTCATGGCGGTGGCCTTTCCTCAGTACTTGGTCCTCAGTCACCACTATTTCTCCGGTGTGCGGCCCCAGCCTTACACAAGCACGTTTTCCATAGCATCAGCTATGCCCTGACCAACCTTGTTACTGAGAAGGTCCACTTAATTATGGACACCTGGACAAGGGCTTGTGGCCAGGGATGCTGCATTTTCCTGATGACATACTGGGTGAACATTGTGGAAGCCGGGACCCAGTCAAACCCTGGGACAGAACACGTTCTACCCACACCAAGGATTGCGAGTCCTGGTTCAATCATGGTTTCTCCCACCTACTACAGCAGTTCCTTCACCTACTCCTCCTTCTCCTCACACTCCATCTCACAAACGTCGACTTTAGTCGCAAACTGGAAGCACTGTAGCACTGCCTCGGCCAAGCAGCATCAAGCTCTGCTGAAGCTAATCTGCTAAGGTGACAAGCCGCACATCACCTGTGGCTCTCGCCCCTGAACCTACAACAAGGCATGGCCGTGTGTGACAATGGTCGTAGGTCATAACCTAGTGGCAGCTCTGAAGCTTGGTAACCTCACATATGTACCATGCCTCGCCTATGTGCTCAGCTTAATGGTTCAGTAGTTTATCAAAACCTACCCAGATCTACCTGAGCTACTTGTGAAAGTACATCGCTTGTGTGCCCATTTCCACAGGTCAGTTACAGCTGCCTCCGCTATGGGAGTGCTGCAGCAGCTTTTGCAACTTCCAGCTCAAGGACTAGTGTGCTATGTCACAACGACTTGGAACACTACGTTGCATAGGGGGAAAGTGCAATCTAGTCCACTTACCAGGTGGAGTCTGAGCAATCTAAGCTGCTCACCAGGAAGGGTTCGAGGAAAGTCCTGCAGTCCACACATGCTCTGCAGAGTCGAGGGCCAGAGCTTACTATTATGATGCGGAAGCAACATAGCTTGCTTAGTTAGCTTACGCTCCCACGCCACCAGGCCACGATGACGTGGGGTGTGAGTCCCAAATGGTAATGGAAAGTGGACCCACTGGACCACAGAGTGGGACCCGGGCCTACCCGGACTAGGGAAGGGCAGCGACTGGGGTCTGTGTCAGCTGAGCATATGGGCAAGGTGGTGACATGCAGGACTAGATGACACAGCACAACTTCAAGTATGAAGAAACATAAAGTTTTCTAAAGAAAGTCACATACAGAAAAAAAGGCATGACAATGCTAGGGTCCCGATTCGCACATCAAGTAAGGGTGAGCTTCACAGGTCTCCAGACATCAAAAGATGGCAGAAGGTCATCACGGGTTGATACAGCCCAGGGTCATCTGGCATGGGCATATCAGGAGAACCTCTCTTTCAGGCCTCAGGCATAGCACAGGTACAGCAGGAGAACATCAGACACCGAACTCGGACAGACGTCACCACAGGATGGACACCAAGGAACAGGCAGAACATTGGGACACTAGCAAAACACTGACAGCACTGTTCCAGGAACATCGACATAGTAGCTCAGGACATCGGCTGGTCAGATCCAGGACTCACAGGAAACAAGATTGGAAACTCCCCAGGAATACGGAGGAGGAGCCCATCCTGGGACACAAGTAGACTGGAGACTCCCCAGAAACACGGAGGAGGAGCTCATCCTTGAAGAAGAGTGGGACTGACTCTGGATCACTAGCTGGACCACCAGGACCCCAGACTGGATAGCAAGACAATGGCTGAACATGGAGACACAGGCAAGACATGGACAGCATAGGTCCAGGAGCTTCGACATGGCAGCTCAGGACATTGGCTGCCAGATCAACTCACAGGCAGAGCCGTCACCAGGAAATAAGACTGGAGACTCCCTAGGAACATGGAGGAGCTCATCCAGGAGCACGAGTGGGACCGACTCTGAAACACCGGCTGGACCACCAGGACCATGGACTGGATGTCTGGACACAGACTGGCCATCTAGGGCAAAGGCAGGACATCTGGACTCCAGACTACAGATGTGTCTCCAGGCAGGGAACATCAGGACACAGACAGGACATCAAAGACACCAGCAGGACTTCAGGGACACCGGCATGACTTCGAGTAGTGGTCGTCAGGCTCCAGGCACCAGACAGCAGTCGTCAGGCTCCAGGCATCAGGCATAGGTCGTCAGGATCTGGACATCTGACACGACCTAGAAAGGAACTCAAGCGGTAAGGTGCAAGCACCGCAGGCTTGGACCGGAAAGTCACTGGGTACATAGTTCAAGACAAATAAGGACTTCAAGAATATCACACAGCAGGAATCCACATTCAAGACCAAGGACTTTAGTACCAACACATAGACAAGATGGGTCCAGGGACAAGCACATCAGCTCTCCCAGAACTGATAGCAGGCAGAGCAGGAGCTGAAGACTAGGCAGTCCAGGAACAACATGGAGGACCAAACACACATAGCTAGATTCAGGAACCTAATGAGACATTCTGGCCACGCCCAACAAGGAAGAGGAACTTTAAATAGGAGCTGCCCCTCAGCAATAGGCTGGGGACAGCAATTCAAGCACACATGCTGCCCTTAATAAAAGCAGGGAAGGTGTGGCTGCACATACCCTAAGCACAAACAGAATCCAGTACAGCATAGCCAGCACAGAAACTGAAGCAAAGGGCTCCTGGCAGCGGCTGTAAGCATGGACATATGTGGAAAGTCATGCACCAGCTGCAGGGGACCTCGCATCCCGCAGATAGCTTCCACAGCGGCAGCCAGGGACCACACACGTGTAGAGTAATGCAGCAGAGCCAAGACTCTACAACAGATGTACGCCTACACAGCAGAGCAGGGAACTGAGCAGCATCCATACAGGTAACAGACAACAGAATCCCAGCTGGTTAGGAGGGAAAGGAGCAAAGGGTAAGAGCACAGACATGCACAGTAACGCCGGGGAAACAAGGCACAAACACATCGGTGTTACAACAGGTCAGATGTTAGATCGTTTGTGGAGAAGGTTTTCTACGTGGATGACTGCTTGATATCCACAACCACAGATGAATCGGCAGTCGGTCTCCTAAAAAGGCCACAAGAAATGCTTGCTCTGTCCAATGTTAGGTTGCACAAAATAGCTTCCAACAGCCAAAAAATGATGGCAGATTTTCCTTCTCAAGATTACTCAACTGATCTAATAGACTTAGATTTAAACACAGACTCCCTTCTCATGCAGCAAAGCCTTGCTTTACTTTGGGATTTGAAGAGTGATGCATTTACCTTTCAGATCAGCGAAGAAGAGAAACCCTTCATGCATAGAGGCGTCCTGTCCATGATAAACAGCTTGTACAATTCTCCAGGATTTGTAACCCCTGTAATTTGTAATCCAAGGTAAAATGATGTTGAGAGACTTCACACAAGAGACATCTGAATGGGATGATCGGCTTCCCATGGAGAAGAGAGATTTGTGGGCAAAATGGAAGAAATCTTGTCAAATCTTTGCGTGGCACGACCATATGCTTCCGAGCCATAAACAGAAGTCAAGACATAAAGGCTTTGTATCTCCTGCGACGCCTCACCCAAAGCGATTGCAGCACTAGCATATGTGAAAGCTACTGACATTAAAGAACAATGCCATGTAAAGGCTTGTTATGAGCCAGACAAAACTAGTGCTACTCCATGAGCACACGATACCCAGACTGGAACTCTGTGCAGCGGTGCTAGAAATTGAGTTGGCTGAACTTATCTCGACAGAAGTTGACCTAGAAATTAAGAACATCGAGTTCTACTCAGACAGCAAGGTAGTGCTGGGGTACATTTGCAATGAAACTCAACGCTTTTATGTTTACGTCAGCAATAGGGTGCTAAGAATCAGGAGATCCACTTGCCCTAAACAGTGGCACTATGTCCACACACCACAATCTGTGCAGACCACGCAGCTAGATCCGTTGAATCAAGACACCTTAAGGATACAACCTGGTTTGCGGGCACTGCATTCTTATACCGTTCGATGTCTTACAGTGACGAGTCAGACACCATTGAACTGGTAGATCCAGATGCAGATGAGGAAATACGCCCTCAGGTGTCCATTCTACGTATGGTGACTTCAGACAATTACCTCAAAACTCACCGCTTCAGCAGGTTTTCAACTTGGAACTCGCTTGTTCGTGTTATCGCTTGTTTAATTCATGTGGCTCAGTCTTACAAGTCAACATCACCCAAAAGTCAGAAGCTTTGCAAAGATAAGCACCACTGCAAGCATGCCTTTACCATTCCAAACCTGGAAAATGCCAAGAACATGATAATTCATGCCATACAACGCCAAAGAAATAGACATCAACAAAGGTCAACTCATTTCTAGAGACAGTGTTTTGAAGAAGGTTGATCCAATCATTGACGAAGATGAGCTGTTTAGAATTGGAGGTCATCTTCAAGAAGTGAAAGTGGAATTTGTGGAGAAACACCTTGAAATAATTCCTGGACATTATCATGTCACGACTCTGCTCGTGCAGCACCATAATGTTTTGGTGAAACATCAAGGCCGATTGTTTACTGAAGGGAATCTATGAACTGTTGGACTATGGATAGTCGGAGCAAAGAAATGTGTGAGTAAGCTCATCTTCAACTGTGTGATTTGTCACAAACTCCATGGTGTGACTCAAAACACAAAGATGGCCAATCTCCCATCAGACAGATTTAGCACTGATCCTCCCTTTACCAAAGTCGGACTGGATGTATGGTCTGTGGTCTGTGGTTGCACGGCATACTAGAAGAGTCCAAGCCAAAGCAAAACGCTGGGCAGTTATGTTCACCTGTATGTCCATCAGAGCAGTCCACATCGAAGTAATTGAATCCATGAACACTTCGAGTTTAATAAATGTACTCAGTCGTTTCACTGCCATCAGAGGGCCCGTGAAGCACATTCGCTCTGATAAAGGCACAAATTTCATAGGAGCAGTGATAGAACTTAAAATTCCTTCCAACCTAGACACTACCAGTGTGGAAAAATACTTCAGTGAGCAGGGATGCACGTGGATCTTCAATCTACCACACTCTTCTCACATGGGAGGTGCTTGGGAGAGGATGATAGGAATAGCACATAGAATCTTAGACTCTATCTTCTTGGAAGAAGGTAGTACAAGACTCACACACAAATGTTTAACTATATTCTTGGCAGAAGTTTCGGCCATAATAAATGCCAGACCATTGACTGCACTTTCTAGTGACGCTTGCAATCCGACCATTCTCACTCACGCAATGTTACTCAGAAAACCAGCGCTCTTAGCGCTCCACTTGGAGAATTCAGCATCAAGGACCTCTACAGACGTCAATGGAGACAAGTTCAAAGTCTCTCCAATACCTTCTGGGACAGATGGAGAAAGCAGTATCTCTCCACCTTACAGTCTGGAAGAAGTGGCAAATGGACAAACCAAACATCAAACCTGGTGATGTTGTACTCATGAAAGACAGCCAGTCACACCTAAATGAGTGGCCACTAGGCCTCATCACCAAAGTATTCCCAAGCAAGGATGGGAAAGTGCACAAGGTTGAGGTCAAAGTGTGGAAGGCTGGGGAGAGTAAACTATTCCTCAGACCAGTTGCTGAACTTGTTTTATTGTTTTCATCAAAAGAGCCTGTAAGTGGCATCAGTTGATGCCAAGCGGGGAATGTTCTGCCCATCTGAATATAGGGCAATATGTTCCTATTTATGTGCTGATTTGCTGTGTTATAGCACCATCTAGTGGTGGCTGAATTTTATAACCTGTGTCTTTAGAAGCAAATAGAGTGCTGTGGAGTTGGGAAGGAATTTTTTTCCCCAATGTGAAGCTTACTGTTTGCCACATGTTTTTTTTTTGCCTTCCTCTGGATCAACATGTTAGGGCAGGTTAGGATAGGATATGGGTTGAACTAGATGGACTTAAAATTTTCCTTCAACCTTAATAACTATGTTACTAAGTTACTATGTATTGTGGGATTAAAGCAAGGTTTGCTGGGAAGAAGCTCCATTTCCTTCTGTGTTCTTCCTGAGACACACGTGTTTATTTGCCCTCCTGTAACTGCTTCAACTTGAGTTGCTATCCTGGTAAAGCATATCTGGTAAGATTAATATCTATGTTCTTGCAATACAGTATTCTACAGAAATGTGATTAACTGTATAACAACCAGTACAAAGGAGGTGTGATTATTACAGATCAGTGTATTTCCATGTTCAAGTTTGCATCACACTGTATACTTACCTGTTAATAGTAAAGTGGCAGCTGTGTGATTATTTGCCCAGTACTTACCTATTTTGTTTGTATTCTTATAGTTTTATCGCATGTTCTATACCTGTTCACCAATAAACAAGTTAGACTACAGAGAACGGTCTGCTTATTTGGAAGACAGAAAGTGGTTTATGCTGTATGTCAGTTTGCTCAACTTGTCAACATGTATGAAGACAGAACACACCGTCCAGGTTGAAAACTATTAAACTTCAGACATGGATTACGGCATGGGACAGAAAGATGGAGATGTGAGGGATATTGTTGATTTTTATTTTAGTAACTATAGGATTAGTAATGGAGAGGTGTCTTATAGATGTCTCTCCATTAGTAGTCTGTGGGCTTGATGTCACCTGACAATACAAAGGTGACATCAACCCCACAAATAAGAACCCCATTTGCCACTACAGGGCAAGTGTGAAGAACCTGGCAAAGCACCAAAATTGGTGCACATAATAGATGCACCTTTTCTGGGCAACTGAGGGCTACTATTTTTAGGCTGGAGGGTCAATATTTATGGCCCATTAACAACCTGAGAATAACAGCCCCCAGCTATCTGCTTTAGCAAGGTTGGTTAAAATACAGCTTGGAGACCCCTCTGTTGTTGATAACTAGCCTTGCTGAAGTTGACAGCTGAGGGTTGCAGCCCTCAGCTGTGAGTTTTGCCTGGCTGGCTATCAAAAATATGGGGGAGCCCATGCCATTTTATTCAGAAAAATTACCTCTTATTAATTAAATATATATACAGAAAGCTGCACACACACAGTACTAATTGTATTTGTCCAGAAACCTGTATATCTACTTATTCAATCT
>VIAB01005312.1:69937-81102 GCA_009801035.1 Oophaga pumilio | reverse complement strand
CTCACACTGCATACAGGATTTCACAGCTGCGACAGGAGACTTTGTACAGTAAGTACAGAAGATCCTTGTATCGTCCATATCAGGCTGAGTAGTTACGAAATGCTACACTATATTCCCCAGTAGGGTTGAGAAATAACAGTCCTTGATACATTAAACTAATGACTTTTTTCTTTTCAGGGATTATTCAAATAGATTCTATTCTGTTATAATAATACCGCTCTGATCTGCAATTTGTGTAGGGTGAGGTGTGACAGTCAGTATAGCGCATGACAGGCATTTAGTCAGGAATTATTACCTTATAAATTCTAAGCTTTCCTGATGCTGCTTCCTTCCATAGACTCATTGACCGATTCATGTTTTTTATGGTAATCTATACTCTAAAATTCATCCAAGCTGCCATTGTTACTTGCGTTCCTCCATACTTTGTGGCTGCCACGTACAAGAAAAAATCTTTATGGAGCCAGTTCAAATCCATGATATATTTTACAATAATACCTCTCTTATCTGCAATTCATCTTCAGTGAGTTGTTGCAATAGGTATAGCATATGACAGGTATCTAGTCAGGGATTATTGGTCTATAAATTCTAAGCATTCCTGATGCTGTTTTCTCCATGGACTCATTGCCTAATTCATGTTTTTTACAGTAATCTGTATTCTGAAACTCATCCAAGCCGCCAGTGTTACTTTTTTACTTCCTGACTTTGTAGCTACAACCTACAAGAAAAAATCTTTTTAGGGCCTGTTTTAATCCCTTCTTAATTCTACATAAATACCTCTCTTATCTGCAATTTGTCTAGGGTGAGGTGTTGCCATTGGGATAGCATAGGACAGGCATCTAGTCAAGGATTATTGCCTTATAAATTCTAAGCCTTGCTGCTGGTGTTTTCCATGCGCTCATTGACCTATTCATGTTTTTTATGGCATTCTGTACTCAGAAATGTATCAAAGCGGGCAAAATTTAATGATTTAATGTGTTCATTTATAGTTTCTATCTAGCATCTGTATGTAAGAGGTAGCGGTGGGAGACTTTACCCTAATGGAGCTGATATAACCACTTCTGAACTTTCCACTGCTTTGTTTGTATCTTTTTCTAGGTGGTTCTTGAAGTATGTTTGGGGTCGTTGTCATATTGGAAGACCAATAACCTAATACGATGCAAACCCAGTTTTGTGACCCGTGACCCAGGGCACTACATTGCGACCCAAAATTCTTTGGGAATCTTCACATTTCAAGGCACACAGGGCCAAAGGCAGCAAAACAACCTCAAAATATCTTTGAACCTCCACCATATTTGAATGTAACTACTGTGTTCTATTATTTGTAAGTCTTATTCAATTTAAAGTAAACAGTAGAATTATGTGCTTTAACAAAAAAATCTATCTTGGTCTCATCTGTCCACAAGACACCTGCTGGCCCTCTAACCATAGAAAGGGCCACCTGATGGCCCTCTACAAATAGCAATGGCCGGCTTATGGCCCTGAAAAAAAAAATTGTGACTTTCAATGTGTCTGATCATGTCTCACACACCATATGGCCAGATAATGTATTACAGTGATAAAATTACATTTCAGGTTGAATGTTTTTTTCACCATTAAAAGCAATGCAATTGTGCAAAACCATAGCGAAAACACAGCATGTGATCTTAGCCCAAGGTATGGAGGAGCATTTTTTTCCTCTTATTTATTTTGCCTTATATACAAGTCAGTATCCTGGAAAGAATGATTCTTAACATTTTTTCCAGTCAAATCCATTTTATGTGCGATAATGTCTGTTTTACTGTTAGTCTACGAAAGTGGCACTATTAATACTATGACAACATTGTTTTCAGCACCAACCTGGGATTCAGAGATGTTTCCAGGGGTCTACCCTATGCTATTCACATGCCATTTCTATTGTTTGGAGCAATTTTCCGAACCCCTTCAGGTGTCCGAGTGGGACTGCCGGAAAAATGCTCGAGCTTCCCATTGACTTCCATTATACTCATTATGCTGGTCGATCACCAGAGCATTACTATTTGCTCGACTCAAGTAACGAATACCCGAGCATTTTAGTGCTTGCTTATTACTACATTTTACTTATGTTTCTAAATCTTTTTTGTTTACTTCTTATGACCACCAAAGAGGTCATAAAAAACTTAGAGGTGACATTTATACCTTAATATCACTTAATTTGAGATTTTGGCCAACGACTTCCTTCCCTCAGTGAGAGCATTGAAGATGGGCTGAGTGTTCTATCATGACAATGACCCGAAACACACAGGGCAACTAAGGAGTGGCATTTCAAGGTCTTGGAGTGGCCTAGCCAGTCTCCAGGCCTGAACCCAATAGAAAATCAGTGGAGGGAGCTGAACCTCAATGTTGCCGAGTGACAGCCCTGAAATCTGAAAGATTTGGAGAAAATCTACATGGAGGAGTGGGCGAAAATCCCTGCTGCAGTGTGTGTTCCATCTTAGTCAAGAACTACAGAAAACGTCTGACATCTGCAATTGCAAACAAAGGTTTCTGTACCAATTATTAAGTTCAGTTTTTCTGTTGTATTAAATTCTTATTTCATGCAATAAAATGCAAATTAATTATGTAAAAAACATACAATGTAATTTTCTGGTTTTTATTTTTGAATTCTGTCTCTCACTGTTAAAGTGTACCTATGCTAAAAAGTACAGACATCTCCTTTCTTGATAGGTGTGAAAAATTTGCAAGACCGATAATGTATCAAAAATGTATTTTCCCCACTGTACATTTCAGTGGCTGCATGACCATACATGTGATTTGGGGGGTGGTGGGAGAGTGTTGATCTTACTGACAGATTCCATTTAAACAACAGTTCATTTTCTGATGAAAGTTTACCTTAAACATGATATAGATCCAGAACCATCAAACTATGGAGTATCATCTAGACCAACACCCCTACCCATAGTACATCATAGTTTTTTATGAACAACCAAATACTCAACTTGAGTTTTCTGCATCAGTTACATCTCAACCATTGCAATGTTTTGCTGGATTAACAATTCTCCTTGCGGTCTCATTATTCTACAATGAAATAACAGTTTTACAGCTAGGCTTTTACGATGTTTTCACGACCTTCCAAATCAGCCTGGGAGTTATATCTCGATTTCTAAGCTGTTTTTTAAATGGTCAGCCTTCATAATACAAAACCTCTGAGGCGTTCCTAATGAATATTTTAAGATGACTAATCCAATTAACTTTAAAGCTTTCTAGCTTCCTTAGCTCTCAAGCCAATATGATGAACAAAGAATAAACATGAAAAATAGAATTATCCTATTATTATTTTTCTGTTGGGATTACATTGTACGATATAAAACAATTAAGTCTGGAGGCCAATATGCCTATTTGTAATATTTCATATTTATTATAGTATCATGTTTCTTTTCGTCAGAAACCATTTAATTAGGAATCATAGATGGCACTGAAAAGTCACTATTTCCTTTAAGAGCTATAAAAGAAATTATTTTATTTAATAATAGATATTTTTGGTGGAAGTATTTGCTATATGTTTAATTATCACTGCTATTTGCTCTATGCCTTTATATTGTAAAATGTCAGCAATGCTCTCAAGAACAATTACTTGACACAAGAACATTATGTAGAATTTTAATGATGATATATTAGGAAATTAGATATAACATTTTAAAGTCATATGCAATAAAAATAAGCTGAACTAAAAATCTATAAAAATGTACTATATAAAAAACCTTGCATAATAATGTTACATGTATTGTCATTAGTGATGAGCGAGCACTAAAATGCTCGGGTGCTCGTTGTTCTGGTCGAGAAAATTGGAATATTCCGGTACTCGACTCGAGCAACGAGCCCAATGTAAGTCTATGGGAAAACCAAGCATTTTTGCCGAGTTCCCCCCCGTGGGTCCTTTTCAAGTCTAAAAACATCTGAAAATTATGGAAACAGTGCTCAAATGACACGGGAACATCATGGGGAATGCCCCTGGAAGCATTTCTGACTCTCAGTCCACTACTGTGAACAAATTTGTCAGGCTACTTTCACACTTGCGTTTTTTTGCGCAGCGCATCTTGCGCTATCGGACGCATGCGCAATGTTCCCCTATCTTTAACATGGCGGGCGCAGGGTCTAGCGCTTGCATGCGTTCATGTGCGTTTGTCGTGCGCTGTGCATTTTCCCGGTGTGCGCCCATACGCGCTAGACGCTACATGTTGCATTTTTTTTTTTCGGCCAACCACTTTAAAAAAACGCGTGCGCAGTCTATTGCATTGCAGTCTATGGGGGCGCTGGCGTGCGCATGGCTTTGCGCTTGTCAGCGCTTTTGCACACACGCGATTTTTCTGTAAATAATGGAGCCAGAGATGATGGAGACAAAGATGATGGAGACAGAGATGATGGAGACAGATGATGGAGACAGAGATGATGGAGACAGAGATGATGGAGCCAGAGATGATGGAGACAGAGATGATGGAGACAGAGATGATGGAGACAGAGATGATAGAAATGTCACACAGACAACGCATGCGCCAAAAAAACGCAAATGCATGCAAAAACGCATGAAATCGCAGACAAATGCTGCATTTTTTGTCGAAATGCGCATGCTGATGCGACTAAATATCGCAGCGTTTACAAGCGTTTGCATTTTTTAATGCGCTTCATGTGCGCTCGAAACGCAGCGCAAAAAAACGCAAGTGTGAAAGTAGCCTCAGAGTCTTACGTGACTTTTACAGACGCACCAAAAAAAACATACCAAAACAAAACCAAAATGGATTTTCCTGGCAAATATGTTAAGGAACATACTTTCCAGGGTAATAACTGTTACATAAGGCAAATTAATTAACCCAAAGCAAAAAATTCCTCCACCACTTGGACTCTGTTCACACGTAGCGTTTTTGATGCGTTTTTCAACTTTACTATTGCTTTCAACCAATACAAATCCATTCTATGAGAAATATCATTTTAACATTTAACAACCTTAGCTGGCCATGTGGTGTGTGACACATCATCAGACACATCCTGTTTCATTTATGAATGAAGGACACTGAAAGCCACAAAGCCTATTTTTAAAGGGGCATAAGGCAGCATTAATCTTCTTAAAGGGCCATCAGGCCATCAGCTGGCTATGCTTTGTTGTTCCCATTATTAAACAGTGGGTGTCCTATGCTGTTATTGCCTATGCAATGAGTGGCTGAGCAGCCAAAAATTTGGACTCACCCCCATACCCCTTTGACGAGACGTACAGGAGGGCTTCATGAAAAAGTGTTCCAATTATAGTAAAATGGGTCTTCCATAGTGTTAGCCTATGTATTGAATGCATGGCCTGCCCTACACCAAAGTAACACACACCCCAATAAACCTTTGAACCCACATACTGAATGGCTACCTTATGAAGACCTCCTACAAATCAGCTGTGGGTGGACACATCAACCGACTTTTTAAATATTTTTTGTTACTGACATCCAACACCCTTGCAAATCAATGTAGTGGCTGTTTCATCACGGAACACGTTCACCCTCGCGTTCAAGTGGTGGTGTCTGAAGAGACATGGAGTATGGCCTGCAAAAAAAGGTCTTCCCAGTTTAAAGGAGCTGGTCTCCTATACTTGTAATGCCCATACACTAGGTGCATAGACTGAAAAACATTTTCCTAGTGGGGGGCACATCAACCTACTGTGTAAATAATTGTTGGACCAGACATCCAAAACCCTTGCAAAATAATGTAGTGGCTGTTTCATCATGGAACATGGTCACCCTGGTGATCTAGGGGTGGTGTAGGAAGAGACGTGGTGTATGCCCTGCGAAAAAGGTCTTCCCATTTTAAAGGAGCGGATCTCCTATACTTGGAATGCTGATAAACTAAGTGCATAGGCTGAAAAACATTTTCCCCTGGGGGGGCACATCTACCTAAAGTGTAAATAATTGTTGTTACGGACATACAACAACCTTGCAAAATAATGTAGTGGCTTTTCCTTCATGAAACATGGTCACCCTGGTGATATAGGGGTTGTGTAGGAAGAGACGTGGAGTATGGCCTGAGAAAAAGGTCTTCCCAGTTTAAAGTAGCAGGTCTTTTATACTTGTAATGCCCATGCACTAAGTACATAGGCTGAAAAATATTTTCCTCTCTGGGGGGAGGACACATCAACCTACTGTGTAAATAATTGTTGTTACGGACATACAACACCCTTGCAAAATAAATTAGTGGATGTTTCATCACGGAACATGGTCACCCTGGTGATCTAAGGGTGGTGTAGGAAGAGACATGGAGTATGGCCTTCGAAAAAGGTCCTTCCAGTTTAAAGGAGCGGGTCTCCTGTACTTGTACTGATAGTACCCTAAGTGCATAGGCTGAAAAACATTTCCCCTGGGGGGGCACACCTCAACATAGAGTGTAATCATTTTTATAACTGGCATCAAAGCACCCTTGAAAAACAATCTAGTGGCTGTTTAATCACGGACAACGATCACCCTGGTGTTCTAGTGGTGGTGTCTGAAGAGACATGTAGTATGGCCTGCGAAAAAGGGCTTCCCAGTTTAAAGGAGCGGGTCTCCTATACTTGCAATGGCTATACACTAAGTGCATAGACTGAAAAACATTTTCCACGGGGGGGGCACATCAATCTACTGTGTAAATAATTTTACGTACATCCTAAACACCCTTGCAAAACAATCTAGTGGCTATTTCATCATGGAACACGTTCACACTCGTGCTCTAGTGCTGGTGTCTGAAGAGACGTGGAGTATGGCCTGCGAAAAAGGTCTTCCCAGTTTAAATAAGCGGGTCTCCTATACTTGTAATGCCCATACACTAAGTACATAGGCTGAAAAACATTTTCCCCTTGGGGGACACATCAACCTACTCTGTAAATAATTGTTACAGACATCCTAAACACCCTTACAAAACAATCTAGTGGCTGTTTCAACACAGAACATGGTCACCCTGGTGATCTAGAGATGGTGTCTGAAGACACTTGGAGTATGGTCTGCGAAAAAGGTCTTCCCAGTTTAAAGGCTGAAAAACATTTTCTCTTAGGGGGCACACCTCAACCTAGAGTGTAAACATTTTTGTAACGGGCATCAAAACACCCTTGAAAAACAATCTAGTGGCTGTTTGATCACGGAACACGATCACCATGGTGTTCTAGTGGTGGTGTCTGAAGAGACGTGTAGTATGGCTTGCGAAAAAGGGCTTTCCAGTTTAAAGGAGCGGATCTCATATACTTGTAATACCAATACACTGAGTGCATAGGCAGAAAAACATTTTCCCCGGGGGGGGGACACATCAACCTACTGTGTAAATAATTGTTGTTACTGACATACAACACCCTTGCAAAGTAATGTAGTGGCTGTTTCATCACGGAATATGGTCACCCTGCTAATCTAGTGGTGTAGTAAGAGATGTGGGGTATGGCCTTTGAAAAAAGTTTTCCCAGTTTAAAGGAGCATGTCTCCTATACTTGTATGGACAATACACTAAGTGCATAGGCTGAAAAACATTTGCCCATGGGGGGCCCACCTCAACATGTGTAAACATTTTTCTAACAGGCATCAAAACACCCATGAAAAAATTTCTACTGACTGTTGCATCACAGACCACTGTCACTCTCGTGTTATAATGGTGGTGGATGATGAGGATGAGTAGAAGGAAGAGGATAATAACACACCAAATAGCCAAAGTCAGGAAGCGTATACACATGTTTGTGTGTGAAGAGGTGAATGGTAATACACCTCCCCAAAAATACACTGTATTGGAGGTTATGTTTCGCTGTTCTAATTCGGTGGAATACAGTAGTCTGCCCCAATCCAGGCCTTGTTCATTTTTATAAGAGTCAGCCTGTCAGCATTTTCAATTGACAGGCAGATGCGCTTATCAGTTATTATTCCAAAAGCGGCACAAAAACTCCAAGGCGTAGAGAGCCAGTACATGCCACGTGTCCAGCTTGGATACCCAATAATTAAAAGGTACAGAGGAATCACGGAGGACATTGGTACTGTCAGCAAGGTACTCCTTCAACATCTTGCCAAACTTACCAGGCCTTGTGAGACTACCCCGCAACTCTGGGCCAGGGCGAAGGTAGTGTCTGAGAAAAGTGTCCCAGTACTTTGCCAGGGTTCCCCTGCCTCTTCTGGATTGTAGTTGGGTCCCTCTCACCACCACTCCTTGGTTGTCCAACGAACTGGGACCTCTGCCACCTGCGTTTTCATATGGGAATTTTTTCAGTGATTCAGCAACAATGGCACTCTGGTACTGCATCATTTTAATACACCTATATGACTCTGGAATAAGAGATTGAAAGTTCTCCTTGTAGCGTGGGTCTAGAAGTGTCACCAACCAGTACTGAATGTCAGCAAAAATTTTGATAATGCGAGGGTCATGGGAAAGAGAGCGCAACATAAAGTCTGTCATGCATGCCAGACTGATAATTGCCAAGCCTTTCGTGTCCTCACCAACAGGATGACTGACCATGCTGTCCTCCTCCTCTTCCTCCTTCTCCCTGTCCTCAGGCCATCCACGCTGTACAGGCAGTGTGACAGTTGTGCTTGTAGTACAGGCTATAGCGCAGGAAAGTAGCTCCTGTTCTTCCTCATCCTCCTCTTCCTCATTGTCAAACAATTCACATTGGGATGACATGAGGCTGGACTGTGTGTAATCACCCCGTATGGTTCCTTGCTCCATCTCATCGTGTTCCGCCTGCATGCATCCTCTTTGATTGTGAGCAGAGAGCTTTTCAGAATACAGAGAAGCGGGATGGTGACGCTAATTATGGCGTCATCGCCGCTCACCATCTTGGTGGATTCCTCAAAGTTTTGTAGGATGGTGCATATGTCTGACATCCATGTCCACTCCAGAGGTCTTATGTGTGGAGTCTGAACTGAATAGCGACACCCTTGTTGATGCTGGCAGTCAACAATTGCCCTCTTCTGCTCACTAATCCTTTCCAGCATATGCAGTGTAGAGTTCTAATGCGAGGGGACAACACACACCAGTCGGTGAGCCGGAAGCTGCAGAAGCAATGCAAGGGTGGCTGAAGCTGTAGCTGATTTTCTAAAATGGGCACACAGGAGGCGTACTTTCACAAACAGATCCGGCAGCTCTGGGTAGGTTTTGAGAAACCGCTGAACCACGAGGTTAAGCACATGGGCTAGCCATGGTGTGTGTGTGAGCTCGCCTCTCCTCAGAGCCGCCACCAGGTTCCGGCCAATGTCACACACAACCATGCCTGGCTGTAGATTCAGAGGTCTTGTCTTTCAGAGCTGTCCACAACTCTTTCAGTGCTTCCAGCTTGCGACTGATGTGGTCATTTCAGAGATGCAGGCTGAAGAGGAGGAGGAGGATGACGTGCAGGAGCTGTAAATTGTGGGGGCAACCCTGATTGACCCAGTGCCCACAGTCCTCGGCACTGGTAGGACGTGTTCTATTCCAAGGTCAGACTGAGTCCCGGCTTCCACTATGTTAACCCAGTGTGCCGTCAGTGAGATGTACCGTCCCTGCACAAAAGCACTTGTCCATGTGTCCGTGGTTAAGTGTACTTTCCCTGTAACTGAATTGTTGAGGGCATGGGTAATGTTGTGGGACACGTTCTTGTGTAATGCCGGGATGGCACACCGGTAAAAATATTGTCGGCTGGGGACAGAGTACTTTGGGACGGCTGCCGCCATCAGGTTGTGGAAAGCTTTCATCTCCATGAGCCTAAAAGGCAACATTTCGAGCGCAAACAGATGAAAAATGTGTGAATTTAGTACTGTGGACTGTGGGGCGTTGGCTGCGTATTTCCGCTTTCGTTCCAATGACTAGGGAATGGACAACTGAAGGCTGCGTTGGCACATGGACGTGGACGTGAAAGCTGATGGTGGTAGTTGTGTGTTTGTGCAATGACAGATGCAGGGCAGGAGGCATCTTCGCAGGCACCATGAACAGGGTATTGACTTTCATGCACAACAGCGGAAGAATCAGTGGTGTCACCCGCAGATACTGTTCCTGGACCCTGGGGTTCAGCCCACAAAGTCAGGTGCTTCGCTGCCATGTGCCTGATCATGCTGGTGGTGATCAGGCTAGTAGTTTTGCTACCTCTGCATATGCGGGCATGGCAGGTGATGCAAATGGCCTGTTTAGGGTTATCGGCAGAGTCTTTAAAAAACAACCAGACTCGGGAAGATCTAACAGTTGTAATGACAACTTCCATCGTATTGGTGTTATGAGGAACGATTGCCCACCTTCTGTCTGCAGCCACCCCAGTGCTTCTTACTGCCTGTTGTTGTGCTACGCCTCCTTCACCCTGTGTCCTGCTGCCCTCACTCTGCATGCTCTCCTTCCAGATTTGGACAGTTACTATATCATCCACCACCTCCTCTTCCACTTCCGCACCCTGGTACTCCTCCTGAATTTCTGTCAATTGTGTCTCATCATTGTTCACCTCTTGTGACACGTTCCCTCTGTCACCTTCATGTGAACGTGGCTGCTCAAATATTTGGGCATCGCTACATGCTATTTCAGTTTGCCCCACTTCAAGTGGACCGGGCAAGAGGCTCAAATCTATAAATGGAAAAGTGATCAGCTCTTTGGAGTGTCCAAGTGTGGGATCAGTTGTCTGTGGGTGCCCGGCATGGGAGGAGGAAGGAGGATCAAGGTGAGGAATATGCAGTCCAGACTCACGGCTATTCAGACTTGACAGTGTGGAAGACAGGGTGCTGATGGTGGTGGCCAAGTGAATGGAAGCATTATCTGCCATCCAACCAACTACCTTTTCACGCTGCTCTGGTGTCAAGAGTGCTGTTCTGCCCTCCCCTATGAATTCTAATAGGAATCTGTTGCGAGAAGATGTGGTTATTTGTTGTGGCACAATTGCCTACGGCCTCTGCCTCTGCATGCACCATCACCATCACTTCCACTTCCCCGTCCCTTGCCACACGCCTTTCCCATTTTAAATGGAGTACAATATTTTCCACGTTCAATAAAAAAGGCTGAATTGTTAGCAAACTTAGATGTGATCCGTGTGCGGGAAAAATGCGCTTTCAAATATCTGGAATATACTTTATTTGTTTATCAAACTGGTGTCAATCACTGCGGTAAGACCAAGAAAAAAAGTGTAATGTAGCCGTGAACTGCCACAATTTTTAACACTCAGAGAGATAGGCTTCGGACACAGATAACACACTGGTCAATATGTGGGCTAGATTATTTTT
>VIAB01005311.1:111464-123834 GCA_009801035.1 Oophaga pumilio | reverse complement strand
TTTGTGTCATTCTCAAAACTTTTGGCCATGACTGTATGTGACCACTGTGCACGATGTTCGTTGTTACAATGTAACATTCATGATTCAACCATTTAATTTACTATTCTCATCCTATATAGACATTTGTCTGACGGTGCTTCCTAATTGGGAGTTACGATCGCATCGTTCGTCGTTTAAACGATTATCTGTTCTTAACGTAACCCAAGTCTACTAATTTCCAGCTGATTGCTGACTCTATAGGCATGTTGACCAGTTGTCTGAATTTTTATTTTTTTTTTGCTTTTGATAAAAAGGATAAATGGATGAAAATTTGATCCAGTACACTGCTAAAAAAAAGTTTGTTTTTTTTCTCATACATTTAAAAAAAAAAAGAATCAGGCTTTGTGCAGCGTTTCTCCCACTCGAACATGTGCAGCGTTCACAAGCTCTTTTCCATTGAGCTTGTAAGACCTGTTTTGAAGCTGGCCAGTATCGCTGTTACCTCCTAATCCCGGCCAGCTTCCGCGCATTTCTTACAAGTTCATCAGCTGCGGTTGTCGGTCTCCTAGGCAACAAGCACATGAAAAGTGTTAATTTCTCAACAGCTGCATATTTTAATTTGCAGTATACTGAAAGTTTTTGTTTTTGCAAGCACTCTCTGACAATATCCATCTACGAAAATGGGAATAACCCTTTAAATGCTGCGTTCAATTTCAATCTGCATCTAAGTTGCTAGAAATGTAAGTGGCATGATAGATGGACTACCCTGACAGAAACAGTGCAGTGCATTAAGTATTGCAGTCTGCTTGGCTTCATTGGTAGTTCCGCTTCCGTTATGACTTTTTTTTTCTAATCCCACACATTAAATGGTGTAAAAATTATTTTAAAAAAAATCCTAAAATTGGTGTTTTTATTCCATTTTGGAGTAAAAAAAAATTGATCAGATTGGTACCAATAAAACATTCTGCAAAAAAACATTTTTAGGTTCTTGTTTATATATGTATTACATGTTTATAGGGGTGTATTGGAAGTGAAATTATATTTAGATTTTGAATACCAGGAAATATAATTTTAGTGTGCATAATATAAATATATTGTTAGCAATAAGTGCAGAATCTCTGGCTGCTGGTATATTATCTGCCACTAAACAGAAGGTTATCAGTTCTGCATATATAAATAGAGAATAAAACCCTTTTTCCTTCTTCCCTACATGTGATGCTTTTCCGGTCAGTGTTTTTAGCTCTGTGTCAGGGATTAACCTGCTCTTCTGGGTGACAGCATTAATGACAATAGCCTCATTGTGTAGAAATGAGCTCCATGGTTTGCTAGCGAGGCTGAAGCAAGGAGGAGCCGCTGACGGGGAGGGGGACCTGTCACAGGAACCAGAGGGGGTTGGCTGCTGGAGGAGAGAGAACATTGTAATTGCTCTCCCTACATCAGCAGCATCCAGACAGCATCCTGGGACCTGCTGACGCTCCTAGCATCTCTGGTCACATGAGTGTGAATTTTCTCTTCTCTTCATTAGTCAGCCATTTTGGTCACCACCCTGCTTACTGCGCAGAACCAATCCTACAAGATCACAAGTGCCTGGGTTGTGCAGACCTACTGCCCTCTTTGAACCACTCGGATTCCTGTAATTGCCTTTCATTGTCCTTTCTGCGCCTCTGGACGACGGCTTTGACTTTTCATGACCCAGCTCTCTGGCTTTGACAAAGAATAATCTTAGAATCTGGAGTTTAGGCTCTAAAAAGCAGGTTTGACGCATGACAATTGGCAGCAGAGCAGCAGGGGGGCGGAAGAGGCAGAGACGATTCTCAGGCTTTCAGAGCAAAGCAGGAAGGTTGCATTTCATCAGTAAAGCAGTCCCACGCTTTCCATCTATATCTCTGCATGTTGATTGTGCAGCTTTACCTCTGAGCTCATTGCCTTCCTAACTTGCGTGCATCCATCTTGGATTCTTGGCCTCTCTTCGTGCCGTGACTGTTTTTTTTTTTTTTTTTTTTTTTTGGGTGGCTATTGTATCACCTGAGCCATCATGTCGGCTCTCACTCCTCAAAGCGACATGCCAACCCCCACCACAGACAAGATAACACAAGCTGCCATGGAGACCATCTACCTTTGCAAATTCCGTGTTTCTATGGATGGCGAATGGCTTTGCTTGCGCGAACTTGACGACATCTCGCTTACGCCAGACCATGAACCTAATCCTGAAGGTATGGGCCAAATTCCTGCCATGGCAACCTCCCATAATCTCCTGCTGTGAAATACTTCATTGTTCTCGCATCCAAGTACTGTGTATGATTGTTTCCCCCAATTATTATTACATTTATGCCAATGTTGTGTTATGTGCAATGATATTCATTGTGTGGCAGGATGTATTATTGGAGAATTTCTGAAGGCTTCTGTAGGAGAGAATAATTTCCATTTTGTGCCTTGGGCCGATCTGTGAAGGTCGCGTGTCTCCAGGCTGCTGTCAGTATACATGATATTCGCTGTGCATGCTACATACACTATTGAAAGCTGTAGTTGACTACAATACGCTTATTTGGATTACTGTGCTTCCTAATTTCAGCGTTGTGTATCGTCCACATCCTTGTCTTGTAAGCCTCCCTCCTACTATGATCAATAACCTTCATATTACCTTTGTAATATGATGCAGGGAAATACGCCACAGTCGTCAGTGGATCTGTGTATCCTGAACATGCGCTGCCAGAGTTAATAGCATCTGGTCGCGGTCATTTTCTGACACGTGCCGCAATGAAGTGGTTAAATGGCTGTGCCTCCTCCCTCGTCACTGTCATTCTGCCTAAATAGTTTAGACAAAAGACCTTTAGAGTATAGAGATCTGCCGAGAGTCTACAAATCCCTCGTTTATTCTAAGTCCCGTGATTCATGCCCGGTCTCTTGGGCGCCCTGTTTTTGAGTGTTTGTAACATGGCAGTAAGCATAAAAACACATTTTATAGAGTGCATCCATACATTGGCTGTACGGCTTACAGTGTAGCTACATATGTATCATGTCATAGTAGTAATACACAGTGGGAGGGTCTCCTCATTTGGGCCTTGTTTTGGTTATAAGGTTCTGTCTCGCGCTGTTGCATGTAGTTAGAATAGGTCTTTCCTTTGGTAATTCCATAAAAAATCTAACTAGCGATTTAATTCATTGCCTTTTTATTTGGATATATTTTTCTTCAATTTTTGTAGTTAAAAAAAAAGCACTTTTTATGCAAGTTTCATAAAACAGAATTGCTTATAAGGTGTGGTTGACAAACTGGGGTAGACACCAGGGGCTCCTAAAATAATACCCCACAAAGTAGCTGATTTTCAAGTTTGTCACCCAAGACAATGCTAAGCTTTCTAAATGGAATCTGTCAGCAGCATTATATATGGAAAGAGAGTACTTTCAATACAATCAGTGTTTTACCAGCAGGAGATTATCACTGCAGAATTAGCTCTCATGTGCGAGTCAGACCAGCTTTTCTGTGTAACCTCACCCCCACCACTGATTGGCAGCTTGCTGACAATGTACACAGGAAGCTGCCAATCAGGGGTGTTATACAGAGCTCGGCATTCTGACCACTGCTGCATCTACAGCATCAACTGGGATTCTATCTAAGCTACACCAAGCAGTCCAGTAAGTAATGCATCACTGGATTAGGCTCTCCCTTCACCATGCTGCTCTTCGATTACAAAACAAAACCCTGCTGACAAATTCCCTTTAAGCCACCACAAAAACTTACCAAAAATACCATACATAAGTGGTGTAACATATGTTAATTTAGTTAGACTGTGTACATAGATGTGCTCAATGAAGAGACTTTGGTGCTATTTTTTTCTTATATATTGACACCTTAATTGAAAGCAAGATAGGTTCAATCACTCTATAAAACGTGCACTTAGGTGTTGGTATCTGTTACAGATCGAATTCTGTTTTTCTGCTCCCAGGACAAAACAAACTCTTAATGCAGATGTGAAGGACTAGTCCTGTCCTACACATTACATATATATTTAAAGCACCACGCCATCATCATATATATTCTATGTCAGCGTTGGCGTGGTGCCACTAATCTAAGTTCACTAGTATTATAAGTACCAGTCGCCATCTTCAGCTCTTCCCAGCACACTCCGGTTCCACGCCACCATCTTGTGACCACAATTTCTGACTGATCGGAAGTCCGAGCTAACAGGCACAAGCTTTCAATGTAAGCCTATGAGAGCGTCGTTCTGGTCGCGTTCTGGCTCTCATAGACTTACATTGAGTGGTGACTTCCGGAACACACAGCAACCACTAGAGCAATCCGACAGGTTTGAGCCTGCAGAAGATTGACCGGAGCGACGCTGATAACCGAAGACCGCAGCTGGTAAATATGAGACGTGGGACAGGGAGCTTGGATTAGTGACTCCACTCCAGCGGTAAAATAAAAACAACTCTGTAGTGGTGCTTTAAAGTAGATCTGTCTCCAGATTTCACAACACAAACTGCATATATAGACAATAATTAAGTCTCAGACTTGATTGACTGACTTGGATTTTTAAACCTTTTTATTGCCAGATGTTAAAATGCTCATTTAAAATAAAAAAATTCCGGATTATGCTGCCATTACGATGCGTATTTTTATCGTTAGTACACCAGCCTGATCAGATGTAAGAGATCTATTTAATAAGCTATGCGGATTGTATTGTGAAATCTGGTGGCAGGGCCACTTTAAGTCTCTCTACCACGAGTTTCTAACAATAAAGGTGATTTTAGTCACGAGCTCTACTGGTTGAAAGATGGAGGTAAAACTATAGGTTCTTCCTTTTTTTTTTTTGCTGACATTACCACAAACAGCTCATGAATGTAATCAGATTTACAGTATTTTATAGGCTGACTAGTATATTAAAGGTACTGTCACACTAAGCGAGATCGCTAATGAGATCGATAAAGAGTCACCATTTATGACGCAGTAGCGATCTCGTTAGCGACTTAGCTGTGTGTGACATGTAGCAGCGATGTGGCCCCTGCTGAGATGTCGCTGATCGCTTATGAACGTTCTGAGCCGTTTTTTGGTCGTTGGTGTCCCGCTGGTGAGCCTGAATCGCTGAGTGTGACACCCTTTATGAACGACTTCACCAGCGTCGCAGGCGGGACTAGGTTTTCCCAACGACCGCAGAGGTCGTTATACAGATCGCTGATCTCTGATGAGATCTTTGTGTTTGGAAGCTAACTAGCGATCATATAGCGATCGCACTAGCGATCTCACCAGGTTGTGACGTTGTCGTGATCGCTAGTGCGATCGCTAAGTGGGACAGTGCCTTAAGCCACAAGTTGTGGTCAATTGCCATCCCCCAAAAATCCAACCCAGCAAATGGTCTTTTTCCATAGACTGTTTGTTTGAAATTGGTTTAAACAAATTAACATGGCCGAAATGTATCTGTCCATAAGCAGCTTTATTTTTTGGACTTTGAGTGGATCATGACACCAGTGGTGATTTGGTGTTGTGAACGGCCTAGTCATCTCTACCGCTATAGATGGCTCTCGCTCTGCTGGTCATTTCTAATGGATAGAGTGGTTCTTCACACCTGCGTCCATGCAATTCTTGGCTGCTATCTTGTTTCACGCAGCAATGTATTCTTGAATTGCATTAAGCAGCAAAGAAAAAGCCTATAGATCTGTAAGGTAAGTAATATACGTCAGGGTCAGATGGGCTATCTCCATACCAGGATCGGATTTTAGATTTCCCATTGAATTGCTTCCATTTTAATGCAACAAACCCATTAGTTGTTTGTCTGCCATGTAATGTCGCTAGCATTTTACTGTAAAGCCTAAAAAAACACATTAAAAATTCCTGTTGTGGTGAACTGTGGTCATTATATTTAACATTGCATTTTTTGGGCAGTTGAGATGGTGGCTAATCCACAAGCCGTATACCACAGTTTTTCTGGAGATCCATGTCCTAACCAAGATGTACCAGAAAAAAAAGGCCTTTTATGCAGGCTAAAAAATGTCTTCACACCTTTTAATATCTCCTGTGCCGAGGCTTAGGCCAAGAAACTCTAGCAAAAATACCCAGCACTGCCGCCGGTACTTGGACCGGAGCGTTCAGCTGCATAGAAATACATGCAGCCGCACACTCTTGTCTGATTGCCAGCGGCAGTGCCGGATATTGATGCACGAGTTTCTCGCATCACACTCGCAAGTGTGACCCCCGACCTTAGTCACAGGCACAAGGCCTAATGGTTCATTAACGATAGATTCTGAAGACCGGTCCGTATTTCCATGGTAACAGACAACAAACTCCAGTGTGTAGTCTGATCCTGCAGTCATATTGTATTAAAATAAACCCCTACTTCTTACCAACATACATTTGGTTAGTAAAATGACTAAAGGATCAGACTACACCTTTTGTACGGAAGGAAGCTGAAAACACAAATTACGTTTATTTAATTAACAACGTTTGCAGAGTATTTTCATTGAATGGATCAATAAATATGGTTTTAAAGGTAAATAAGGTCTTTTAAAGCCATTAAAAAGTAGGCTTATGTAGCATTAGTTTCAGACTGTCTGCAAACAGAATTCTATTAGTCTGATAGCATGGGAATATTACTGGTAGATTTTACTGAAGGGGTTTTCTACCATCCAAGCTCAATGCTGGTAAATATTACTAAATATTACTTCGATTATGATTGGAGGTCAACATCTTGGATTAAAATTTCGGACTATTTTTAGTTTAGTTTCCTGTTACCTATTAGCTATGCATGGGTTTTAAGTAAAAAGCTGGATGCTGACCTTATTTCAGCTGTTACTTGACACATAGTATATATTTTCCGGACATAAATGCAGAATGTATATTCAATGTGGCATATGTCTTTGTGGAGTGTCTATGGATTGAGAATCAGATTAAGCTTTTTTTTTTTAATTTCTGTTGAAAACAGTCAGCCGGCATATACCACCCACATTTTTGTTTGGGCATGATATTTAAAATGGTTGTCCACTACTTTAGCATTGATGACCTGTCCTTACGATAGGTCATCAATGTCTGATCGGTCAGAGTCCGACAACCAGCAACTCCGCTGATCAGCTGTTATCAGTGGTGACCGCCGGCCAGAAGTACTCACTTGTGGAGCTGGCTGTCTTCTAATAGTGGCCGCCGAACAGCACATCCGCCTCTTATTGATTTGAATAGGAGGCGGCTGCGCAGTACCCTGCGGTGGCCACTCTCAGAAGACAGCCAGCGGCATGCGTGAGTACTTCCGGGTGTTGGAGCCTGACCGATCAGACATTGATGGCTTTTCCTAAGGATAGGTCATCAAGAATAAAGTAGTGGACAACCTCTTCCACAAAATGGGGTCCGGACGCATGAGTAGACAGGATCATAGACTGTAATTGTAATGCACTTTTTTGGGAGTGTACACCTACAGGAGGCGGACACTCAGACGCCATCTGCCACATCTGATTGTTTGCCTCCTGTAGGTGTACACTCCCAAAAATGATGCACCACAAAGTACACATTCCTTCTGCCGTTACCATACAGTCTATTGGCCCCCTTGCGCATGCGTCCGGACCCAGTCCTGCTGGGGATTTCAGCCATATGCGCTGACTGAGACACAGAGAGCAATGTAAATGCACCCTTGGGAAAAAAGGCGCCTCAGAGGAGATCTTTTATATGTGTAAACATGTGTGGTCAGTACAAAGGACTGGCACATGACTTACTCCTTCCAAAGACCATGCTAAGGACCAGGAGGCATTTTTTTTATATGTGGAGAAAAGAAGCTAAAAAGGAAAGGGTTCTTTACAGTTAGAGCAGTCAGACTGTGGAATGCCGACCACAAGAGGTAGTAATGGCAGACTCTATATCCGCATTTAAAAAAGTGCTGGATGCTTTTCCCACAACAAATGGCATTGTGGGTTATAAGTAATCTAATGATAGAGAATATATAGCTGGTAGACCCATGTATTTTTACAACCTATGTAACTATGTCAAGACGTGCACATGACATCTTTTTCAATGCACATTCTGCCTGTAAGGCTAAGTGCACACCTTCAGGAATACTTGCGTTATTTTCGCGGTTTTTCCGCGATTTTCCGCGGTAAAAACACGAAAAAAACGCAAGCATTTCGCATCCTATACATCTTAATGGATTCCGCATGTTTTGTCCACATGTTGCGGTATTTTCCGCGAAAAAAACGCTTAGCGGAAAATCTAGCAACATGTTCATTAATTTTGCGGAATGTAAGCGGTCCATGTGCGGATGGTACCCATGGTCTGGAGGAGAGGAGACTCTCCTCCAGGCCCTGGGTACCATATCCCTGGTAAAACAATAATTAAAATAATAAATAATGATATTCTCACCTTCCGGCGTCCCCCTGCAGCCTTCCCGCCTTCAGCGACGCTCCCGGTAACTCCCGGTCCCAAGAGTCCTTTGCAAGAATCACCCAGATGGCGTAGCGGTCTCGCGAGATGTACGTCATCGGTGTGATTTGTCGCAAAGCACTCTTGGGACCGGGAGTTGCCGGGAGCGTCGCTGAAGGCGGGAATCTGCGGGGGCCGCCGGAAGGTGAGAATATCATTATTTATTATTTTTTTTATTATTTTTACATTAGATCTTTTTACTATTGATGCGGCATAGGCGGCATCAATAGTAAAAAGTTGGTCACACGTGTCAAACACTATGTGTGACTCGTGTGACCAACCTGTCAATCAGTTTTCCAAGCGATGCTACAGATCGCTAGGAAAACGCTAGCATTCTGCAAGCTAATTACGCTTGCAAAACGCTATTATTCCGGCGGGAATCAGCATACAAAAAACGTGCGTATTTCCTGCGGGAGAAGTGCGGGATTGCCGCGGAAATCCGCGGCAATTCCGCAACGTGTGAACTTAGCCTAAAAGTGCCGCAGAAAGTGAACATCATGCACAGCAATGTAAAAACAACATTGCCGTGTTTATTTAGTCTTTTGTTGCTACTTTTAACCACTTAAAGCTATGTGCGCACGTTGAGTATTTGCTTGCAGAAATTTCGGCAAGTTTTCTGCATCTCTTGGCAGGAAAAACGCTGCAGAAAAACACGCGTTTTTGTATTCATATTTTGCATGTGTTTTTGTACAGCAATGAAGGCTTTTTTGAACTAAATAAAGATATAAAAAAAATTGTGATGTAATTTCTTGGTTTAACACCATCTTTTTCATGCTGATGCAGTGTGGCATGAGGGTAATGGGATTAGGGCTTGCTGACAGAAACTGTCATTGACACCTAGCTCTAGACTTAAGGGTATGCCACACTAAACGAGATCGCAAACGAGATCGCTAACGAGATCACTAAAACGTCACTATTTTGCGATCTCGTTAGCGACCTTGTTGTGTGTGGCATGTAGCAATGATGTGGCCCCTGCTGTGATGTCGCTGATCGTTCACTAGAGTTCTGGACCGTTTTTTGATCGTTGGCGTCCCGCTGGTGAGCCTGAATCGCTGTGTTTGGCACCTTTTGCGAACGACGAGCGACCTCGTTTGTGACGCATATGACTGTTTTGCGTCACGGAGTGGATCGCAATATCTGTAAGTTCTCTTTTGCGTCACAGAGAGGATCGCAGAAGTTGCAAAGCAGGACGCAGAGAGCAGGAGCGATGCTGGAAATTCCTATGAATCAGAAGTGCTCAGTACATGCTAATGACATCCTAACGACCGCCAAAGTCGTTAAAGAGATCGCTGACCGCTGATGTGTCGTTTATGAGATCTCCTGTTTGGCAGCTACTAGCGACCTAAAAGAGATCACACCAACGATTGCGTCGTTATCGAGATCGCTAACGAGATCGCTAAGTGTGGCAGTACCTTTAGTAATGATAAGGTGTCAGCCCGACACCCTCATTATTAAGCCGATAAGTAAACACACACAAACCTACACATACATTGTCACCAGCCTATGTAGGAGTGTTAACAGAACGAACGTACATAGGCTGTAACCAGACAGCAACTGTTAATTTTAAAGAAAAAAAAATTTGCTTGGGCTCCCGCGTAATTTTCATAACCAGCAGAGGGAAAGCCAAGGACTGATGTTAATATTCTGGGAAGGAGCCAATAGCCTTAAAGGTTCCCAGGCTGTTATAATCGGCTCACAGCTGTTTGCCTAGCCTTTACTGGTTAGTTTACAGGGGGACACCAGAAAAAAATCTAACCAGCAAAGGCTAGGCAGACTATTGCGGGCTGATATTAATAGCGTAGGAAGTTGCATGGATATTGGCGCCTCCCAGACTAAAAACCTCAGCTCTCAGCTGCCCCAGAAAAGGCGCATGTATAAGATGTGCCAAATCTGGCACTTAGCCTTGCTCTTCCCATTTGCTCAGTAGCGGTGGCAAGTGGGGTTGATATTACCTTTACCTCCTTTAAAGAATCTTAATTAAAACATACATACCGAACGCCTAATCCACCAAAGCCAATTTCTCCTGCAACAAAAATAAAATAATAACAATATTCCTCACCTGTCCGAAGAGAAGATGGTCTATAATGTCCCACTAATGTGACTGCACTCAAAGACAGCTGGTGATACACTGACAGGAGATAATCGCTCCCGCAGTGTATCACTGAGCTGCCATGAGAAAGTTCTCACGCAGCAGTGCCGTGAGAGCAACGGAGCTGATCAGCTGATGAAGTCCGGTGAACTCTCTCACAGCAGCTCACTGATATACTTTGGGAACAATTATCTCCTGTCAGTATATCGCCGGCAGCCGTGTAGAGCAGTCGCATCTCTCCCTGTTCTGTACGTGAGATCACCGTGGGATACTCAGAATTACGTGGACTACAGCGGCCAGGTGAGTATATGTTGATTTGTTATTTCACATTTTTTTTCTAGGAGACGAGGGCATCGGGGATTGGGCGCTAGGTGAGTATAATGAGTTTTTATTTTTACTTGAATGTGTACACTGGCAGACAAAGTCAGAAAAGGGCCCCTGTGCAAGAACAATACATGGGCCCTTTACAGCCCTAGATCTCCTAAAAATGCAAAATTGCACCTGCTTTGGAGGTAAAAATGGGCCCCCTCACCTCTTGGGCCCTATATGTCTGCCCCTGATGTGTATGTAATTATTTTTTTCAACTAGGAGCACAGGCATTGGCAGATGAGACTACGTCTCCCATCAGCAGCACCTGCTGTCACTGTTATGAGTGACAGCAGATGTGGCCCGATGGGAGCAGTAAACTCATCAGCCCACGCCTGCTGACCTGTGGTAAGCTTTTTACCACAGATCACCACTGCAAGTCAGTCACAGCTGTGGGGTCACGCTGACATCTGACAGCTTGACCCCGGCTCGCTGACTGAAAGTACCGGCAGTAGTGTTACCGCGGGTCACAGTCACAGCTGCGGGATCACACTGAAATCTGATAGCATGACCCCGCATCGCTCTGACTGACAGTCTTTCCTGCGGTAGTGTTACCGCCGATAATAAAAATAATAATCTCTTTATTTATCTAGCGCCAACATATTCCGCAGCGCTTTACAGTTTGCACACATTATCATCGCTGTCCCCAATGGGGCTCACAATCTAAATTCCCTATCAGTATGCCTTTACAATGTGGGAGGAAACCAGAGAACCCGGAGGAAACCCACACAAAACACGGGGATACACCATAGGAAGCTGGTAAAACACAATGCAAAAACTCAGCAAATCCACAAACCTCTTTACACCTGCATTTTTGCTGCGGATTTGACTGACTCCGTTAAAGTCAATGGGTGAAAAACGCTGCAGAAACGCATAAAGAATTGACATATTGCAGAAAAAAACGTACTGCAATTACTTTAGGAAATTTACTGATCATGTGCACATCACTTCACTTGATAAAATTTGTAATAGAATCCACAAAGCTTTTTTCCATCACATGTGAACATACCTTTATTGTGTAATGAATGCACTGAGGGTGGTCTTCTTGTGCACAGGCCAGACGAGCCCCGTTGTTCGCAGTGCATGTATGCCTACAAAATGTTAATGTTTTGTTAATCCCCGCGCAGCCCCCAAGAATATGTTCCTGTGTGTATTACCCAGGTTGTGCTCTGAGATTTGTCTTGTATTCCCAGAAGTGCTTTATCCCAGAGCAAAATTTAAAGTGATAGAGCGCAGGGATGGCAGCAGGAGAATGGATCTAGTGTCTCATGGGAACTGCATTCGTCCTTGTTTAGTGAGGCTACAAATGTCTGACTGGGGTATTTGTTAGTGAAAATATACAGGATTATATCATTATTTTGTGCTATATTTATTGACCTTGTAATTGTGATGTGTAATTCCTACATTATCCTGCTGACACTAAAATTCCGAGAGAGAGAGAGAGAGAGAGAGAGAGAGACAGACACACCGGATCAGTGTCAGTTTTCTGACGGATTTGTTAAGAAACTGGTCCGGCACCATAGACTTTCATTGTATCCGGCCGC
>VIAB01005311.1:61260-73865 GCA_009801035.1 Oophaga pumilio | reverse complement strand
GTCATGAATATGCACATATTCGTGACTTCAATGAGCGGTACCACGTGACCGCTGAGACCAGGAAGAAGCAGAGGCTGCAGAGACCGTGCGCCAGGAGGGGGTGAGTAAGACGGGGGGAGGACTGGGAGCAGAGCAATATTCACCTGTCCCCGTTTCACCACCGCTCTGTCCTCCGCATCCTCTGACTGTGACGTTCAGGTCAGGGGGAGCGATGACGTAGTCAGTGCGCGCCCTCTGCTGAACCTCACTGCAGAGACCCGGGAGATGGAGACAGAGCGGCAAGCAACGATGAAACAGGGACCGGTAAATATTGCCAGTGTCGAGGCCTGAGCCAGCGGTGACACTGGCACCTGGCCCCCATAGCGCGCCAGTGTCCCGCTTGCTCAGGATGCCGGCACCTGGCCCCCAGCAATGAGAGGTGAGTATGTCATTTTTTTTTTCTTATTTGCAGCGGCAGCAGAAATATATAGGGGATATTTATCTATGGAGCATCTTGTTGGGCCACCATTAACCCTTGTGCAGCATTTTATTGGGGGTATTTATCTATGGAGCATCTTTTTGGACCACCATTAACCCTTGTGCAGCACCACCCTCAGCTTATACATGAGTCAATAAGTTTTCCCAGTTTTTTGTGACAAAATTAGGGGTCTCAGCTTATACTCGGGTCGGCTTATACACGAGTATATACGGTAGATGATTTCACAAAATCATACTGACAGCACTGCTACTGTAACACAGTGCACTTTTTCAGACAAGAAATCTGCAGCATATAGTCTCCAAAACAAAAATGTATCCTTCTATCCAGTGCACATCCAGGGTAGTAAATAGAAAGCAACCATATTATAGCACTTTTAAAAAGTTGTAGCAAAAAATAACCGAAGGGTATGTGCTCATGTTGTGTTTTTACTGTACCAGCCAAGTTAATGGGATTTCTGAAATCTCATTCACACATTGCAAAATCTCATTAAAACACATTGCTTATTTTTTACATGCAGATTTGAAGCTCTTTCATGTCTGCAGCATGTCAATTTTTTCAGCGTTTCTCACCCATTTTAATGACGGGGAAACAAAAATGCATAAAGCATGTTTTTGAATGTAGCACTTTTCCTGCCAAGACACTGTTTTTGATGCAGAAAGTTCTGCAACAAGTATTTAATGTGTGCACATACCGTAAGAATAGCGGTTCTTAGTCAGAGCCAAGTGTATCTGTAACAGCCAACTATGATGCATTTGTATTGCTTCTGTTTGTAAATGACTGTATTTTTGTTCTTTTTCTAGAGATGTACAGATAACTGCTATATTAGATCAGAAGAATTATGTAGAAGAGCTTAACAGACAGTTAAGGTACAGTATACATATTTAAAGGGATTGTCTAGCCATTAAAAAAAAGCAAAAATTCAGAAAACTGCTTAAAACAATCATTTTTTTTTTTTATGGCTGAACAATGTCTTTGGCAAGTTACAGCGAGCAGTATAACTTAAAGGGGTGGTCCGAAGGACAAATACATTTTAATCTAAATCCCTATCTATTTTGTGCCATAATCTAAACTAGTTTCTAATATATTTGCATTAAAAATGTTCTACTATTCACTAACTACACCATCTGACTGCTATTGCATTTTTTCCCTTTGTCCTGTATGGTGACGCTTTGTTTGAGCATCCCATAGCATGATGGGGTACTCAAATGAGTCGCCATCGGAGGCAGAGGCTGCAGTCACTGTCACAGCCTCTGCCCACTCCCTAGAACGAATCGTCATCAGTGATGCTTGTTTCAGGGGCGAGGCTAGTACCTTCTGTGTCCCTGCGCACTGTCATTGTATGATATGCACAATCACAGCGTGCGCTTTATCGGCTCAGGTCGGTAGTAATGAGTCAGCAACAGAGCAGCGCTCACTGTTGTCAGGATGCCCAGCGCTCAGAGACTAGTGACGTTACTTCCGAGAGCGGTGCTGGTCTCTGAAAACTGGATATCCTGACAACACGCACTGATGCCGCGTGCTGTTGCCGACTCATTTGCTACTGACCCGAGCCAACAACACAGAGGGCGCGGTGATTGTGCATCTCACACAAAGACAGCGCGCAGGGAATAGCCCTGCTCCTGAAACGAGCCTCACCGATGACGCTTCATTTCAAGGAATGCTCAGAGGCTCTGACGCTGACCACACTTTCTGCCCCCTGTTGGTGCTTCATGTGAGTAGCTTGGGATACTCAAACAAAGCGTCCTCACACACGAAGTAAGGGGAGAAAATGCAATAGCTGTTGGATATGTAGTTAGGGAGTGGTAGGGAATTTTTACAGCAAAAATATTAGAAATTAGTTTGGATTACAGCACAAAATAGATGGGGATTTAGATAAAACTTTATTTGACCCTTGAACCACCCCTTAAAGTAGGCCTTCTGGCTTCAGCAAGTAAAGTTTATTAATATGCATAATAAAAAATCTATTCCCTACAAAATCAGGGAAATGTATATAAATGTATCATTCCTTTTATATGGGATTGGTTATCATCGTTTTCACTTTACTGTAATTTTTAATGCTTTATCCTATTGTGGCGTATTGCGGTTTAAATATAGCCAACTTCTCTTGTATGGGAAAAAGATTGGAAAGTGTCCTGACCTTACATTTTCAATTGCCTCCATTTACACGTAATGTATACAGCTGTGGATTATGGACCACTGAGCATAAATAATTAAAGGGACAATTAGTACTGCTAACAGAAGACATGCATACTTTGCCCCAAGCAGACCCGTGATTCGTATTTGTCCCTTTATCCCATTATAGGAGCACTGTAAAATCAGGCTTATATAATTGGTTTGTGATGATAATTATAGCTCCCTGGCGTCTCTGCTTAGTTCCAGGAAGTGTATTTGTAATGTATAAATTATGTTAAAAAGACATACAAATGAAACACAACATTTTATTTATTTATTTTTAAATATTCTAACCAATGAATAAAATTGCACAGGAATACAAAATCATATGTTTCTTAGCATCTGCCTTACGAAGGGGTATTCTCATCTTGGACATTTATGACACATCCACATCCATAAGTATAACGTTCTATGAAGTAAAGACATAATTACATTATTGTAGAGGTTCAGGAATGGGAAGATGTAACCCAGCTTGTATTAGTAAACTTTAGCCAAAATAGATGTGACTTCACTGGTTAAGATTTGGTAAAAAAAAAAAATAATTTTTTTTTTTATGTATTCCAGTGCCACTGTTAACAATCTGCAGACAAAGGTGGATGCATTAGAAAAGTCCAACACCAAACTAACTGAGGAGGTATGTTCACTTCTGTAAATTAAAATAGCAAATGAGGCATGAAACAATACTAGAAACCAAAACTGTGCTCTTTTAATATTTTTTTGGGGGTAACCTACTTTCCGTTTTTTGAACGCATTGCAAAGCATGTTAACAATCAAAAAGTCACGTCTAATATACTGCCTCATTTACGATTAGCAGCTTTTTCACTAGCAAAAATAATTTTTGTAGTGATTCCGCTATATTGCAATAACTGATATTTTGCATAGGAAGTAGTAATATTAATATTTAAAGGAGTGTTTCATCTGAATCATGCTGCCTCAATCAGTACAACATGAATAGGACACTGGCTGCGGATGCTGTTTATCTTTTACTCTGAAACGCTGCTGCATTTCAGATAAAACATACTGTACTCCGCCTTGATGTGCATCGAGGATGGAGAAGAGTCTTTGGTTGAGGGTATTTGTTTTAACAAGAGGATCAACCCTTCCTCCTCCTCACAAATTTAATTCTCCTTGGCACCCCCAGAGGATGAGTGGTGACGATTTTAAGGTTCTGAATGATGGGGTATCTAGTCTGCATCAGATTGGTGAGGACTTTCCATTTAGTATGCATTTGATTGACCCTTACATAGCATTAATTAATGTCTGAGCTTTACTCTTGTAACACCACCCATGCAGAGTAATTTTAAATGTTTGTCAGGTGGAGCTGCAGCATCAAGCAATTGATTTAGCTTACTCCAAAGCTGAATTCACATACACACAGCTTAGTACTGATGTTTTTTGTCTTTCGTACTGTTGTTGCTACATGTGCTAGAGAAATACAAAAGCAGGACTCCCTCTGTTTCTGTGTGCTGTGTGTGGAGTGCTCGACTACCCACCAGTTCAGAGAACACTGAAAATGAAAGAGCCTAAAGAGGGGGGTCTGGTGAAAACTACACGATACAAGTCATATAATAGCCAGAAATAGTGTTCAATAATGGCGTTAATCATCATGTACACAATATGACAGTCTATTCTGAAAGCTCATCCAAAATTATTGGTATGCCTTAAGAAAATTGGTAGATAAGTAATGTTTTATGAAAAAAAACAATGAAAAGGAAAAAGATTCATTTTCTTATTTCATTTTTCAGCTTGCTGTGGCAAACAACAGAATTATTACCATGCAGGAGGAAATGGAGAGGATGAAAGAAGATAGTACATACTTCTCCAAGGTAGGCTTGGTGTAAGACATGGTGTATGATATGTTACTTTTTAGTAGTATATCAGAAGAGATTTTGCTTAAATGCAGCACAATTTGCTAAAAAAAAGTAGCATGCATGTCTTTGCTCAGAGAACATCATGTTATCAGCATGACATTATCCTTTGTAAAGCAAAGAACGATCATATTAACGGTTGATCTGTGCACATGGAGCTGTGGTCAGCCTGGCTAAACAGGCTATTAAATGACTGCCGATCGGCTTGCATGGCCGGTTAACAGCCATGGTTGGCTTGTGTAAATGGGCTCTACCCTGCTGTTGTTAGGTTTTATTTTACATCCACAGTTAATTCATGTTTTTGTTTTTCGTTTTCTTTTTTTTAAAGGGGAACAAGCAAGAGAGAACAGCAGACGGGCAAATGCTTAGTGAAGTCAGGAAACACTTGAAGGAAGAAACCCAGTTGAGACTGGTAGGATCACATTGTCATGGCACCTGAAGGTTTCAACAGCCGGGACTGTCAAATAGATGTATCTTTTCAGCAGTCCATTCAATACTTGTGTGTCTCAATGCATAATTATTCTTTTTGTCTTTTTAATTTACTTTTTCAATGTAAGCTAAAATTCTACGTTGCTTCATTCACAGTGTACTTTCGTCTGTGTTTCAGCCTGCTGTTTGTGTTAGTGTGATGTAGCTGCAAGCACTAGGAAAGATATACAATGGGGAAAATACGTATTTGATACCCCTCCTATTTTGCACATTTTCTCATCTACAAAGAATGGAGAGGTCTGTTTTTTTATCCTAGGTACACTTCAACTATGAGAGACAGAATCTAAAAAAAAAAAAATATCCAGAAAATCACATTGTATGATTCTTACATTATTAATTTGCATTTTATTGCATGAAATAAGTATTTGATACAATATAAAAACAGAACTTACCGTAATATTTGGTACAGAAACCTTTGGTCAGACGCTTCCTGTAGTTCTTGACCAAGTTTGCACACACTGCAGCAGGGATTTTGGCCCACTCCTCCATACAGATCTGCTCAAGATCTTTCAGGTTTCGGTGCTGCCGCTGGGCAACATTGAGCTTTCAGCTCCCTCCAAAGATTTTTTTTTTCTTTTTTAATTGGGTTCAGGTCTGGAGACTGACTAGGCCACTTCAGGACCTTGAAATGCTTCTTACGGAGCCACTCCTTAGTTGTCCTGACTGTGTGTTTCGGGTCATTGTGATGCTGGAAGATCAAGCCAAGACCCATCTTCAAAGCTCTTGCTGAGCGAAGCAGGTTGTTGGCCAAAATCTCCCAATACATGACCCCATCCATCCTCCCTTCAATACAGTGAAATTGTCCTGTCTCTTTTGCAGAAAAGCACATCCAAAGTATGATATTTTCCCCACCATGCTACATGGTTGAGACTGTGTTCTTTGGGTTGTACGCATCCTTCTTCTTCCTCTAAACACAGCTAGTGCAGTTGATGCCAAAAAGTTCTATTGGTCTTGGTCTCATCTGGCCACATGAACTTCTCCTATGCCTCCTCTGGATCATCCAGATGGTCATTGGCAAACTTCAAATAGGCCTGGACATGTTCTGGCGTGTGCAGGGGGAACTTTTGTGTTACTAACGGTAACGTTTGAGATTGTGGTCTCTCTTCAGATCATTGACCAGGTCCTCCTGTGTAGTTCTGGGCTGATTCCTGACCTTTCTCAGAATCCCTAGTAGACAGAAAACCTTTGGCACACAAGCAAAGCGACTTTGAGATGAGATGAAATAAAATATAGTTTTATTCACAGCCGACTTATAAGAGTAGCAGAAAATTCCAATCCAATGTTTTGGCAGTAATGCCTTTATCAAAGACATCTATACATGCAAAAAATGACAGAAAAAAAATATACATACACGATTAATCGTGAATAAATCATCATCCTGACAAAATAAATTTTATGCTTAATTATTTTATATATTCTCATAAATTATAAACCTTTAGTGTGGTTGTGAATCATTTCAATGCAGGATATATAAAAAACTTGAGATGCGAAAAAGCCAAAACTGTATTTCTGCATATAATCCACAAACTTCATGATACCTGGCCAAAGAGAAAGAAAAAAAAATGCTTCAAAGTAAATTTGATTAATATATTATATGTGGATGAGTATATCATTCTTATCCCCATGTGACAGAGAATTTCCACATGTCGCCCCCAGTGGGGGGACAGAGTCCAGAGATAACAAGAGGAAAATTTCTTTAAGAGTGAACAGGGAACCACTTAGTGCTATGAATGTTCCAACTGGGAACACCAGGTAGAAAAAAGAAATAAGTCAAGGAAGATGAACGAAAAAAAGGCTCAAATCCGTAACTCAATACCTGTGAGGTGAGTCAGTCGGCGGGATCCATGTGCTGGGTATTCAAGGTGAGGATTGTACTGGGTTGCCTCATTTAAATGCCGATGTATGGATGTCATCATATCTAGTTGCAGTGCCCGATCATTATGGTGGGAGTGGATTAGAGCGGAAAGACCCAAACTCGGAGAACAAGTGACCACGCATGCACGAAGCGCAGTGTGTTACTAACAGGTAATGTTTGGGGCTGTGATCCCAGCTCTCTTCAGGTCATTGACCGGGTCCTCCCGTGTAGTTCCTGGCTGATTCCTGACATTTCTCAGAATCATCCTTACCCCATGAGGCAAGATCTTGCATGGAGCCCCAGACCGAGGAAGATTGACAGTCATCTTGTGTTTCTTCCATTTTCTAATAATTGTGCCAACAGTTGTTGCCTTCTCACCAAGCTATTTGCCTATTGTCCTATAGCCCATCCCAGCCATATGCAGGTCTACAATTTTGTCCCTGGTGTCCTTAGACAACTCTTTGGTCTTGGCCATGGTGAAGAGGTTGGAGTGTGATTGAGTGTGTGGACAGGTGTCTTTTATACAGGTATTGAGTTCAACAGGTGCAATTAATATAAGCAATGCGTGCAGAGTAGGAGTGATTCTTAAAGAAAAACTAACAGGTCTATGAGAGCCAGAATTCTTGCTATTAGTATGTGATCAAATACATATTTCATGCAATAAAATGCTATTTAATTATTTAAAAATCATACAATGTGATTTTCTGTTTTTTATTTATAGATTGTGTCTCTAACAGGTGGTGTACCTACGATAAAAATTACAGACTTCCCTATTTTCTGTAGGTGGGAAAACTTGCAAAATCGGCAGTTTGTCAAATGCTCATTTCCCCACAGTAGAAGTACAGACGGACTTCTGTTCAGTTAGAACCCTAAAAATCCTTATGCCTTAAGCACCAGCTGATTGCAGCTGCTTTCAGTCTTAATGGGGTTGTTTGGCCTTGGGCTACACTCTGTGACTGCAGACGTGTGAATCCTCGCTTCTCGTGCACTGCGTACTTTGAGGATTCTCAGATACCAGCACTGGGATTGATTTTCATACAGTAGTGTTCAATATAACAGCAGTGTGTTCAAAAACTGAGTTAATCACAGAATCTTTATACTAGTCTTTATTTCCAGCATTGGGAACATGGCACACTGTTCTAATTCATAACATGAAAAGAAATGTTTATAATTTAACTACTTTACAGAAAATAACAAAAAATGAACATTGGGCTTTGTCTTTACAAACTCACAATATGTACTTTTCTGTGTGGATTTAGCATTCCTGTGAATCACTAACCTAATATTTAGTTGTATACCTACAGTTTCTTAGAACTGCTTCACATCTATGTTGTATAGAGTCAACCAACTTCTGGCCCCTGTCAACTGTTATTCCAGCCCAGGATGCTTGGACTACATCCCACAATTTTTGGCATTTGTTGGCTTTGCCTCTGATACAGCATTTTTAATATCACACCAGAAGTGTTCTATCAGATTAAGGTCCCGGGGATGGGGCTGGCCAGTCCATAACCTCAATTTTGTTTGGAACAAAGATTTTGCTCATTTACTGGTGTGTTTTAAGTATTTTAATATATGCAAACTGGTCCATGATCCCTGATATGCTGTAAATAGGTCCAGCTCCATAGTAAAAGAAACATGCCCATATCATGATGCTTGCACCACCATGCTTCACTGTCTTCAGAGTGTACTGTGACTTGAGTGCAGAGTTTGGGGGTCGTCTGGTGAACTGTCTGCGGCCCTTGAATCCAGAAAGAGCAATTTTACTTTCATCAGTCCACAAAATGTTTCTCCATTTCTCTTTAGGCCAGGTGATGTGTTCTTTGTCAAATTGTATCTGCTTCAGTACATGTCTTTGTTTTTTGTTAAACAATGGGACTTTGCAGGTACTCCTTGCTCAGAGATTAGCTCCACACAGGCGTCTTCTATCTGTTACAGTACTCACAGGTAACTTGAGACTGTCTTTGATCACCCTGGAGCTGATCATTGGCTGAGTCTTTGCCATTTTTGCTATTCTTCCATCCATTCGAATAGTAGTCCAAAGTACTCTGTTCTTCTGAACAATGTCTCGAATAACCCATACTTCTCAGGCTTTCAAGGAGAAATGCAAGTACAACATGTCCTGGATTCACCTTTAAATAAGGGCCACTTGATTCACTCCTGTTTCTTCACAGAATGGTTGACTTCACTAATTGAACTCCATACTGCTATTTTGAACACTACTGCACATACGGTCACGTGCCAACTAGATGGGAAAGGTATTGAACAAGGCCGGACAAGTGTAGTCGGAATGTGGCCGGAAGTATACAAATTGCATACTTGCGGGCACATGACCACCCGGTTCCGGCATTGGAGAATCCTCACACTGTGCATGATATGAGGATTCACAAGACTATTCCTATATCCTGTTCTGCATTAATATATTTTTTTGTTTTAGGACATAGAAAAAGAACTGGAGGTACAAATAGGAATGAGGCAAGAGATGGAAATGGCTATGAAGATGCTGGATAAGGATGTCTGTGAGAAGCAAGATGCTTTAGCTGCACTCAGACAACAACTTGATGATCTCAGGGCTTTAAAGCATGAACTGTCCTTTAAACTTCAGGTGGGAAGCCTTAGACTAAGGCACTATAGGAAGACCCTAGGAGAAAGCATTACTGACTGTTACTTATCTCACAAAAATATTGGGCCTTTTCAGCCAAGTATCGATTTTTGTATGTGGGCTTTGTATTAGCACAACATATAGCTTAGGTATACCATTGGTATACTGGATCCCTCTCCTGAATATTTTTTGTTTTTGTTCTTCTTTTTCTCTTTTGTTTTTTGTTTTCTTTTCTTGTAAATTGAACTACAGCGCAAAAATACCTAATTTTATATGTTAATCCACTAGACTACTGTGGTTATCTTATTTGCAGCTAATTCTACTTACATATACAAGTGCCACTTCCCATAGAAAGTATCTATTTTTTTACTGTTTTTATTTATTTTACAACCACAAAGTTTTGCACAAAAAAGGGTGTTCTCCATCGCCTCATTGGGGGACACAGACCATGGTGTTATGCTGCTGCCACTAGGAGGACACTAAGCAAATACACAAAAAAAGTTAACTCCTCCTTCTGCAGTATACACCCTCTGCTGGCTCTGTTCTGAACCTGTTCTTGCTTAGTGTCTGTAGGAGGCACTAGGGTCTGATTAGACCCCAACTTTCTTATTTTTAAATTTTTTACTTTTTACATAGAATAATCGGGCGACGGGGCATTTCAAGGTCCTGATCTCCCAAAATCATCAACAGGCAGGAACGCGGAGTGTCGCCTCCCTGTACCCCCTCCTGCAACCTTTACATCTGCCTGGGCTCTCATCAGGGGCGACGGATCCTTTAATGGGTCCGATCTCCCCGCACCGACAACGGACGGGAACATGGGGGTCGCCCCCACGTACCCCCTTCTGGAGCCAGGCCCCTCAGCCCGTTACGGTCCCCGGGCAGCACAGAGGCTTACCTGCGGCATCTATGGGACCCCACTGCACCACCACTGTGGAGAACGGCTGGTGACAGGAGACAAGAGCCCTCTCCACCTCCCTATTAAAAGGATGATGGACTGAGGAGTAAAGGAGCCGACCAGATCCTCCTTTTGTGCAGCCACGCAGTGCTCCCGACTCTGCTACATCCAAGGAGCACCGCAGAGTGAGTACAGCAGCGGAGGGGGGAGAGCTTCTCTCTCCGGGGTCTGGGCAGTGTCCGTGTCCCTGGGGGGGGGATCGTTCCCATTAGCATGGGACAGCGTCCCCTCCACCTCTACCGCGATCGCTACCGCGGCCGCCACCGCAAATTTAGTCCCCGGCTTTAGGCCTCGCTAGGCCCAAACCCGCCCCCGGCTCTCTCCGCCCCTTTTTTTCTGGCGCTTCTCACCGCAAACGAGAAGCGCCAGATTTTTCGTCTCGGGCCTCTTCTGGCACGTTCCAACCCCAGGAAGAGGGGGAAGCGCCATTTTTCTGCAAAGGACGTCAGGCAGAACTTTCTCCTCTGGGGGCACGGACACAGGATGCAGGACCTGGGTAAGCTGCACAAGCCTTTTATCCCCTTGCCTGCACACATAGCTTAACCCCTCCGCTGCAGATACACTGGCCCTGCACCACAGTCTGTTAGCAGTCAGACGCAGCTCCGTACAAGCTTCTGCAATATGTCTCAGCCAAGAGCTGCTAAGAAGGCAGAAAAATCACACAGTGATCTATGCCTCTTGTAACGTCTCCTTACCGCGAAGACACCCTAAACCTCTTTATGCGGCCTGAGAACCCTCAGGAGCCCCCTGCTACTGTCGACCACGGTGATGCCAGCCCCCTTCAGTGGGCTAATTCCTTGGCACAGTCCATGGACTCTCTTACTAAGGCCTTACAAGCCTTTCGTGATTCCTCCTCAAGCCAGGGCATCTCCGTACCTTCTCTAGACGGCCCCCCAGCCACACGAGAGTCTTCCTCAGACAGGGCCCGGAGGGCGTCACAGAGCGCACATTCTTCTAGGAAACGTACCCGTGATGCGTCTCCACGGAACTCAGATGCCTCGGCATCATCTAATTCTGTGTCTTGTTCCCCCCTCACCAGGGGCCCACAGCGAACACGACTCCGAATATGAGTCAGATGTAGCCGCAGACCCGGACTCTCCTGAGTTCCAGGAATCCATAGACTCTCTCATCGAGGCTGTGAATCAGATCCTCAAAGTAGAGGAGGAACCTGGGTCCAATCCGGACCACCCCGTGGCCTTTCTAAAGGACAAAATGCCCTCGCAGGGTTTTCGCCAACCATCCCGAATTTATGGGTATTGTGCAAAGACATAGAAGTCGCCCAGATAAGCGGTTCACAGGCCAAAAGCCGTTTGAGACACGGTACCCCTTTGCATCTTCTCTAAACAAAGAGTGGACCGAGTCCCCTGCCGTGGACCCACCCATTTCGAGACTAGCTTCAAAAACTCTCCTCTCTCTGTCGGACAGATTTTCCATCAAAAATCCCACTGATCGCCAGATTGACAACCTGGCGAGGTCAGTCTTCGAGGCTCCCGGGACAGCACTTTTCCCTTCCTTTGCCATCACTTGGGTAGCCAGAGCGATAGCAGCCTGGGCCGAGACCCTAGTTGGAATCAGTCGACACAATAGTCTACATCCCGAGGTATCCAGTCTCACCTACCAGATCGCCCGGGCTGTTGATTACGTTGTCCATGCCTCCCTAGACGCCGCTAATTGCTCTGCACAGGCAGCTGCAAACGCAGTTACCATCAGACGAGCCCTTTGGTTCCGAAAATGGCAAGCAGACTCCGCTTCAAAGAAATCTCTGACTTCCTTGCCATATCAAACTGGGCGCTTGTTTGGAGTAAAACTAGATCAGGTTATCTCAGATGCCACGGGGGGAAAGAGTAAATTTCTTCCCCAACGTAGATATACTCGACCCTTTCGGAACCAATTTCAGGTTCGCTCCCGATCCTTTTGCGGATCCACAAACTGGTCTTCCTCACCCGCAAGTTCGGGCCATCCCCCACGCAGGGACAGGAGTTTGCATCCTTCATTCAAACCATCTAACTCCTGGAGAAACAGATCTCCCCGGTCCAGACCTAAGACCACTCCTTCCCGCAAGTTCTCTCAATGACTCCCTGCTGTGTCCGGAGGACACGGACAGGGTAGACGGTCGTCTACTCTTGTTCTCTCAGGTCTGGCTTACGGTCGTCCACGACCAATGGGTCAGAGACCTCGTGTCCTTCGGA